>JANWGL010005469.1:0-10100 GCA_025200755.1 Ceratobasidium sp. C01 | reverse complement strand
ATTTAAGGTAGCGACTTTTCAGATTTCGGATGTTAGGCTTGTTTGTGCACTGCTTACCGCAGTCTTGTCTGTTTGATTTTGAAATCAGGTCTCCTCACCGGTGCAAACGCCACGCCGGATTATCTCCACCCCCGAGGTATCCCAAAATATGGAGTGATATCACTCCACTTTGTCATTTTACAGCTTGTTTTTACAATTAACTTAACTGTTTTTTGGCTTCCAGACAAGCACTTTTCCAGGTTCGGCAAGTTACCCATATTTGTAGGTTGTTTGTGGCGGTTATGCCGCAAGCGCCCACCCATTCCGCCACCTTGACTTACCCACAACCCTACTAACACCTCCATTACCCTTCCCTCACTCGCTCTCTCTTTGTAGAATGGGTATTCTCTTTTGCTCGTTCGTTGTTGCTCGGTCTTCAGTGGTATGAGCATGAGTATCGTAAGATAAGTCTTTTTTTATTATTTTCCCTCTGTTTGATTTCACACGTTAACAGGTTTACATTTTGTAAATTAGTTCCCAGCTGTCGAGTGCGCTTCGGCGCACTCACAGTCTTTTTGATCCCATCGCCGGCCTCGAAACAGACCTTTCCCTGGGTCCCACCCACCTCCTAGTTTGTTTGCGGCCGCGTTAGTCTACCCCGACAGTTACTCCGATGCTCGGAATGCTCCAATCGCCGGTGCTAAACCCACTCCGCCAGGTGAGTTCATTTTCCTTGCGCTTTTTGGTTATTTTATATGGAAATAGTGGGCTAATCGCGTCATTATTTAGTATGTCGCTGCCCACTCACGTGTATTCAGCCTCATTTTCCGATGTTGGCGGACTCTGTGGAGCTCGGCAATGGCTGAGGCAATACTATCAAGGTGAGGCCTTCGCTTTTATCACCTTTTTTGTGGCTGACCGTATCGTGCAATAAAAGGGGCCCTTGTCGGCAGCGCATGGCCATATTTCACACTTTTCTACTTGCACGTACGTATCTTGCCTTCAATTATACAGATTTCTTAGTACTAACTTCATTACTAGGGTGCCAAAAGATCTGGACCGAATGACCTGCACTGCCGGTTGTGACATGACATTGACGCGCCGCGCTGTACGCCGACACTTGTGCAATGGCTGTCCAGGGTCCACCCGGCAAGCAAATCTGAACCAGTGGGCCCAGGAGCTCCGTGCTCAAGCCTGTTCACGTGCCCCTCGATCCTCAAGTGGCCGCCGACACTACCACTGGCGAGATGCTCCATCCACGCCCCCACCACCTTCCATTTCGCGTCGCACAAGCACCCAACGGCCCCCAGTTCCACCCGCGCTGCCTGTTGAGCCTCACACACGTGTCCCATCCCCCGACTCTGATTTTGACGCACGATCGCGCCATATTGACTTCGAGTTCGACACTCCTGGTGCCGGGCCATCCAGCCGCTCCCCTTCGCCTGGCGCTCCTTCACGCCCAACCAATGCGGCTGCTGCTGCTGGTTCATCCTTGTCTCCTGGGTACACTGGGCGCTGGTGCGGTAACCTGGCCCCTGAGGAGCGACTGAGCCAAGAGCTACATGGTGAACTCTTGCGTGAGGGCGGTGAGATATTGTGTTTATTTACGGGCTATTCTCGCTTGCTAACCAATCAATTAGGTTTTGATATTCCGGAGGCCGATTTATTGGTCATGCAGGCATGTAACTACAAGGTCGACACAGATATTAGCGGGCAAGCTTTCAGCAAATTGCCCCGTGCGTTTCCGACTCGCCTGGACAACCTACCAACCGAGAAGCGTATTCGTACACGAGTCCAGACCCTTGCTGGTACTCAGGGCACCAGAATTGACTGTTGTACTTGCTCGTGCATCGCATACACTGGCGTCTACTGTGACCTCACTGAATGCCCCCACTGTCGGGCACGCCGTTTCGAACCCGATCCCGATAATCCCAACAAACAACGCCCTTGTGCCACCTTCCTCTACACTCCTCTCATCCCTCGGCTGGTCAACATGTACCGCAATCCAACTATGGCGCGTAGGCTGTCCTACCGGTCGTGCCGCAAGCGTTCCAAGGATGTAGTTCGGGACATCTTTGATGGGCAGTACTACCGCGAGCTTCGCAAGCGGAATGTCTCTGTCGCTGGCAAGACCCTTGGCCACTGCTACTTCGATGTATCCACCGACCTCGCACTAGGGCTTTCAACAGACGGATTTGGGCCTTTTAAGTCCCGAGAGCAAAGCTGCTGGCCCCTTATCCTTTTCAATTATAATCTCCCGCCATCCTTACGCACCTGGCTCGAAAACCTCCTCTGTCTTGGTGTGATACCTGGCCTGAACTCCCCGAAGGAGCTCGATACCTTTCTTGAGCCACTTATCGACGAGCTAGAGACCCTCGCCCGTGGTGTCCCTGCGTACGACAGTGATCGCGATCGACCTTTTTGTCTCCGTGCATTTTTGCTGTCTTGCTTTGGCGATATGCCTGCCATCGCAAAGGTTATGTGCATGAAGGGGCACAACAGCAAGTCACCTTGCCGTGCTTGCCACATCTTGGGAGTCAACGGCGCCAACAATAACACCTATTATGTCCCACTCTCCCAACCCTTTGACAGGACCCCTGGCCAGCCATGATCGTACGACGGGCTCAATCTTCCACATCTGCAGTTGTCGCCGTGCTCTGGGGGTACTCTGAGAGCCTCCAGCTCAGCAAAAACCACCTTCGTTCCAGAGTGTTCCGGAGCGCTCCGGAGCGCCGGATCGTGCTGAGACACTCCCTGCTATCCGGAACGCGCACGAGCACGTGACCGGGTCTCACGAGCGCTCCGGAGCGCCAACGAGGACAAGACTAAGGCTCACGAACCACAGACTAGGGCTCGTGAGTGCTTGTTAGGGCAAGCCCAAAGGTCGTGGGTGCTCGTAAGCACGAGTCTGAGGCTCATAATCTCGAGCGCGAGGATCAAGAGCACTCGTAAGTACGAGTTTCAGGCTCGTAAGTGTGAGTCTGCGGCTCATAAGCACAAGTAAACGGATTGTGAGCACCCGTGAGTGCCTGTGAGCACTTGATTGAAGCAAGCGAGCGCGATTCTAAGACTCACGAGCGCTTATGGATATAGGGATTGAGTAAGGGCATTGGCTAATCCCCAGGCGCGGGTCCAAGACACTCGATTAGTGTAACTATATTTGCTATCACACACGCACTCAAAAACGAGGGAGTATTTCAGTTATGCACCTCAATTGTTTAGCTATGGGGTTTTGTAGGTTATAACGGACAGGTAGAACAAGAATATTCGAGCAAAAGTGTACGAGCTCGGTGAAGTCACAGGCACGGCAAACCACAAAAGGAACATCTGTACAAACTTGTGACGAACAGCCGTTGAACAAGCAGCAGCGGGGTAACCAAGAAGACAAGAAGCATGACAAGCACAGGAACAATTGCAAACACAGGAACAATTGCAAACACTCAAGCCAAAATATTTACGAAACAAAAATCAAGCGAAACCAAAGATCAAGACGTCACAGGAAAGTAGATACTTGGAGTGGGGGTTTATACGAGACAGGAAAGGCGAATAAGCAAATGACGGGGCAAGAACGAGGCAAGAGGGACGCATACGGGTGGGATATCAATTGTAGAGAGAGAGAGAGGGATCAGTCAATTACATGCGGGCGCGGGCAAATCACCCACCAGTTCAATTCATGTTAAGTTCAATGTTTAATAAGCACGGCCCTTGCCCTTACCCGTCACGACGTGTTCAATAGTCTCGGACTCGGGCTCGGTTTTGGTGTCGGTATAGGGGAGTGGTGTGTCTGGGCATACCTTGGTACGGAGGGTGATCGGTTGGTTGTAGGGCTCGTTGGGGGAGATGGCGCCTGAATACTCACTAAGAGTGCATTAGTAATCTCGATAGAAAGCATGATGAAAGAATAAGACTCACTATCCAAAATCAAACCAGAGCTGCTGCAGCCGCGCCATACGTGCCCTTGCTACTACTCGCGCCTCCTTCAATCCTCGCAGGTGAGCGATGTATTTGTTTAGCATATCGGCCATGCTCAGGTCGCGCGAATGGAATTGTCCGGTCTCATACTCCTCAACGCAAAACTGAATCTATAGATTTAGTTAGTAAACACAACGAATAATGAATATATAAACGGAGGGAACTCACAATCGCTAGCATAAACGCCGATGTAGTCAACGGCATCGGGTTGAACATCTCCTGGTATTCGACACCGATCGCAGTTGGACTGCCGAATAAAGTCGCTGCGATAGCGTGAGTCACAATGTCGCTTTTGTAGTGACCATATGGTGGGGAGTATCTCTGTGAAATGTCCTTGTTAGTCATGAATTCAATAGAAGGAAGCGGTCATAGCGGCTTACAATACAATGGAACGTATTTGGATGGATCGCCGCAAAGAGCTTGAGGTTGTGGTTGATATCTTCATCAGTTGTGGCAGGCTTGATGAAACCGAGCTTGTACTGGATTAGCGGTCGCACAGCTTCTTTGAAGCGGCCGCGGCCCGTGGCCATCGCGTTAACCATCTATGTAACCATTTTAGTCTATGCAAGTATACGGAGTTAGTGTCACTCACAATTTGTTTGATAATCTCTGTTGCCGCTCGAGGAGCTACGTGGGGCAATTCTTGCTGCCACGCATCGAGCCAGGTGTCACCTGCCCAGTCAATAAAGGTCGCACGTGTCTGAAACGGGCCCTCCGTGAGCGAACGTGCCAGGAGGAGCGATTTAGCGGGCGAGATCACTTGGCGGTCAAAGCCATGCAAGTCGCGGGCACTCGGCTTGCGACGATAATGGGGAAGCTGTACATGAGTATCAATAGTTACAATTGAATAATAAACCTTTGTAGACTTACCGGTAACTCTCCAGCTTCCGCAGCTACGGCTGCTGAGCGCTCCTCTTCATCGTCGCCAAGAAGGGCATCGTTGAGATTTTCGCGCTCCGTCGATCCCGACGCGACGTCCTCCTGGGCTAAGCCTACAGCGGTAGCCACCGCTTGCCGGCGATGGGCCTCCCGGGTTACGCGGACCTCCTTGCTAAGGTCGCGAAACAGGAGGGCCTGTTCCAGGCGTAGAGCTTCGGCATGGGACGCATGTGGGCGTACAGGAGGTGCGGACGGTGGGTCGTTTGCAGTGCGACGCTTGCTTGCACTCCGACAAGCCTTGACCTTGTGCCGGTCACTCCGACGCAGGGAGGATAAATCGGTACCAGGAGGGGGGGCGCGCTGAAGTGGAGGAAGTGTCCGCAAGAGTGGCTGTTGATTGGGAATGGGAGCGGTCGATTGGGAGGCCACCTGGCTAGACTGAGCCACCGGGCGCGGTGCCTGGGCGAGTAGGGTTGAGCTGGTCGAGGCGAGATTATGACTGCGGGGGCGGGAGCGAGGGGTAGATGATTGGGCGGGCGCGAACACTGTCGTGCGAACGGAGGACTGGGGGAACTGCGTGTTCTGAGTGGATGACTGGGTGGTCCCTAGGCTCTCACGAGGGCGAACGGCGTCGTGATACGGCAAGTCAATCCAGCCAGGTGCATATGGGTCGTGTTGGGGGGGGAGGGGCGAGGGAGAGCGTGGGTGTTCGGCGGCGTTGGGGTTGTGGTGGGCTGGTGTTCCGGGATCGGTAAGGACGTCGGATTTGTTGGAAGTTTCAGAGGGAGGGGACTCGGGCACAGTATCGGTGTTGTTGGTATTTATAGTTACTTTCTGTCGTTTGGAGCGTTTCTTAGCTGAATGCGGAGAGGATCGCTTCGCCGTTCGTGAAGTTTCAGGCCCTAGGAATAATGTAATTAGGCTCGCTCCCCTGAATCTGTAGATCAAATTGACTCACCATTGATCTGCAGGCGGTCCCGGTGATAACCGCCACCTACGTTGATCGAGCTTGACGATAACAAGACGACCTAATGTACTTCCAATTTAGCCATCTGTAGATAACAATTAATCAAAGTACTTACCTCAGCTTGTTGCTTTGGAGGTTCCACGGGTGGCGCACAATTGTGGGCGAATTCTTTATACATGGCTTTGAGGGTGGAGATGTTGAGGTCTGCGCAGTCGTATTCGACGAAACACTCAACGGCGAGGGCGACAACCGCGGGGTCGACACTCTCGAGGATATAAGTATACTCGGACTCCGGGCTCGGGCGGCGGGTGGTGCTGAGGGAATCGGGGAATTCGCGGTCCCGGCCGGGTGTGCCTGGGACGGGAGTGGGGCTCCCAAGGCCCGCCGCGCGTTCTGCAGTTGCGTCCGCCTGGCCTGAGCCTGCATTTCCAAGACTTGCTCCCGCACCAGGAGCACTCCCTGGCATATACGCAGCTCCACGAGCCGACCCAGTTCGAGGCACAGGATTCGCGACTTGCATTGGTCGCATTTCTATTATGTATATTTAGTCTATAGCACGTATTCGAGAGTTAATAAACTTACGTTTAATTGGTGTATTCGCTGTTGTAGTTGCTGAATCTCCTCCATCGGTTTCGTTGCCGTTCAAGCTCGAAGTGCCGCGCTTGCTGGACTTGCAAGACTTGCGCGCCTTCGTGCGGTGAATCTTCGAGGATTGGTCTTGGCTCTGCTTGATCAAATCGGCTAAGAAAAAGAGAGTATGTGAGCCTGAGACATAAAATAACGGATCAGATAACTTACACCCAAGGCTACCCTTCTAGGTGGGGGTCTTGACGTGTTGGGGAAGCGAGAGCTCGGATTCGCTGAGCGCCTGAGGATCCAGGGTTGGCGATGGCGTGTCGTACAAAGCATCACCGGGGACGACACCCTGTGGGGTAAAATAACATGAATAATCAAACATTACAAGCGCGCAATGACAATACCTACCGAGAGTGTGGTAGTTGGCTCGGGTGGTGGTTCAAGAATAGCAAGAAGTTCGAGAGAGCGAGTGTATCGAGGACGAGCTGATTTCGAAGGGGATTTGTTAGGTGAGCGTCGCATTCAAGAGATGGTTCTACAAGGTCCAAAGTCAAGGGTTAAATAGGCTGAAGTGTTAGTACGCGCTCGGCAAACGCCCTAGTCATCTGCTCACCCGGATTCCTCGCTAACCAGAACGCGCATGAGCTGAGAGTTCGTGGAGTGGGTTGCACGTCGACGAGGATCTTGGATATGCCAAATGTAAACTTGACTGGGCGAGGCCGAATTAGGATAAGGGGGGGAATAAATTAGTATTAACTTTGCCGTTGACGATTTGTGCACTGACTGTCAAGTTGGCGTGGGGCCAACTTATTGTAGTATGGCTGCTGGAGAGACCCCAACCTCTTGGGCATGAGTGCAACGTACAAGGAGGCCGTATATCCTAAAAGTTTTCCAATTGGGTGAGCACACTTACTTGCCTATCTTCTGCTGGGCGAGGTGCCGTTTCGCACTTGAGTTGAGTTTGCTGTTGAAGTCCTCGTTAATGCCTTCTCCCACCACATTGCGGTGGGGAATATGCACACGAAATTTGAGAAACGGCTATGAATTAATAACGAAATACACCGAGATATCCATAGAATACGGGTTATATACTTGAGTTGATTAATTGTCGGGTAAAATCTAGTTGAACGGCGTATGCGATTCATGTGGAACGCAAATTTAGTACGCTACAAGGTGTAAAGACTTCGACGGCGACGTACCAGTGGGCCTACGCTTGGATTGAAGGTCGGGCTGGAGTCGCGCGTTTACAGTTAGGCATGATCGATCCAGAATTAGGTGGCTGCAAATTGATTATGATCGGGCAACTAGAAGATAAATAGATAGGAATAGAGTTAGCAGTAGGCGCGCTGCATTTTCGAGGAGAACAAGCGCACCAAGTCGAGGTGGGCCCAAGCCCGACCCCATTCCAACGCGCGCACACAGTTGAACTTGGGCGTTTGCGGTAAGACGCAATCGAGAAGACAATAAGTGGTAGCGGGAAAATGCGCATTAGGTTCCCGGGACGGAAAGGAGTAAAATTAAAGTTAGACACGATCATATTGCATTTCTGAGGGGGGTAGTGTACCGAGTTGAGCGGAGTCCCACACAAGCACCTTGAGCAGCTGACCAAGCACAGCGATGCAGGCACGTGGGGCCGTATGAACAAGGCGTAAACGTTTGAAGCAGATAAATCTGTTAATAGTAAATAATCAGTACACATTTGGGGTACGAGAAATGACTAAGTGTAAATATATAAAGATGAGCAAGAGATACAAACGATAAGTGCGTTGAACTTTGGTCAATCATGTGTTGGGCGTGGGATAGTTGAATAGTGGGGGCGGTTCGTTCGTTGAACGAGAAGTCAGAACACACGAAATTGCAAAACTATGGCAGCAACACACCTATCGATTCATGTTCAACGGTCGGATGGGAGGGAGTTGGGCGGCGTGTCCTGTTAGGCGTGATCGCAAAGGTATCGGGCGGCTGTCAATTGGTTAACATTGAATGGCCGAGAAGAGGATAAATGGAAAGGAGCTTAGATGCGAACGGGTTAGGTATCCAAAGAAAATAAATATACCAAGTCAAATCACGTCCAAATGCGCGATTGAAGCTAGAAGACTGGTGTAAAACAAGGTTGAAAGAATAACGAGTGGTGCTGGAATGGGTTATTGTCGAAGGAACACAAAAGAGAGAAATGGAAATAGTGTTAGACACGATTATATTGCATTTCTAAAGTGGAGATGCGTACCGAGTGGAACCAGAGTCACGCGGGTGGAAAGGATGAGCTAGTGCACTGACTAAGCACAGCCATCCAGGCACCAGTGATCATCGACGCCACAAGCAACACCATATGAACCAGTGCAGACAAAGGTGCGACTGTCTGAAATCGGCAAACCCGCCCGTGAAAGGAGCCTGATTTGAAGGCGCTATAATGTATATAGAAACGATTACGCACCGTTCAAAGGTCAGGTGGTTGAAATAATCAAGGGCAGTCGACCAGGAGACACTGGTGGTGTGCACATCGCGCGACGTAACACATTTAGCGTTGCCGAACGAATTCCATGCGCACAACGATTTACTAATTGGGAATTGTGATAAAATCAGTCTTTTGGGTTAATAGTCCTGATGTGGCTGAAATGTACTTCGGTATGCGCGAACGGCGGAGCGAATGCGCCGAAAATGCCAATGTCCAGGCGGGCTACTTGTTTGAGTTAAGTGTCAGTGCGTTCGCGCACCAAAGTAGCGGCCTACCAAGTAAGATTCTGCATGGAGGAACATTAATCAATTAAAATAACGTTTTGAGCTCGGAAAAACGTACGAACACTCAGAATTGAGCAGACTGGGAGAGGAAAGGGGATAGGGAATAGGGCGTATCTCAGGCATCGGGATGTTATCCGTTTGGGTCAAGCGTCGGTGTACGCAAGTACCGGAACAATGGCGCGCCCACTCGGAATTCTGCACGAAGTCGAGTTAGCTGACCGAGAGACTCGGGACTTAGTACAGGTATCGAAAAAATGAGAAGGGGCAAGGGGTGCTGCGTTCACTCTTACCTTCAGTTTACTCGTTCTACCCGTTACATGCTACCATGCCTCGCCTCACGCAATTCGCGCATCGCTCGATAAGATTACTCAACGATTCGTACGGTGACATCGGCGACACTCACGATGCGAGCTCGGAGCTTGCACTGTCGTACCCATGCCCCCACTGCCGCCGAGTCTTGAGGTCTGAAGCCGACCGTGCACGACATATCACTATGAGAGCGGCATGTCGACGCCAAGAGGAGCGACTCACCCGCTTGCAGCCCGTACCCGACGAGAGAACACTCGAGGCCCGGGCGCTCACAATTGCCCTCGCAATGGCTGAAGCCAAAGCGGAATCTCTGGTTGAAGTCATTGTCCTAAATTTTAGGGCAAATGGGACTTATTTCCAACTTTCAGGCAGTTTCAGCCTTGTGTTGAAACCTTGGTGTGTGGGTGAAATTCAGTTGCATTTAGATTGATTGCATTTCCCACATCTTTGTACTGAAACTTGACCTGGTTTCAAGGCTTTCATTGACTGAAAACTGGCTTAAATTCAAGCTCATCCTTTCAGGTACTTTTTGCCTGATTTTAGGCTGGGAACCTGACTCAGTTCAAGGCTATAATAGGCTGGAATCTGACTGAAGTTCCATGGATCCCTTTCAGACATTTTTGGACTGAATTTCCAGCTGCCTCACATCTGGATTTGAGGGTGAATGAGACTGAAACCT
>JANWGL010005463.1:0-12753 GCA_025200755.1 Ceratobasidium sp. C01 | reverse complement strand
GTTAGTAGGATGCACGGTTTTAATCTTCCGTGGCTGGGTGCCAAGCCAGTGCTCGGTCAACTTAAGTTGGTGGCTGTTTTCCGAACGGGACTCGGGCTGTTCGCCGAACGGGGATTATTTCGAGTTTTAAGTAATTCGCCGAGGATAATCGGGCGAAGTGACCCATACCACACCACAGTATTATAGCCCGACACAAACCTCAGTAATGACTACATTGTATTGTTTGTCTAACTCGACATGACCATAGAAATCCTTGGTCATTGGAAGGACCAAACGAGCGCTAGCCCTCAGATCTGATGCTTTGGGAACACCTGTTACTTGTGTCCTCCAAGCAATTCGGACGGGATTGGCAGTACCAGTATGCGCGTTATCTTGAGATTTGGTGGACTCCCCGGCCCGGCCCTTCGACGCGCATGCACCGGGACAGCCTCAGTCTCAGCGCTGAGCGCGTTGACGGTGTGATACCACTGTCAAGGTTGTCGAGGCGACGTAGCCCTGCTTGTGAGGGACAACGTAGACGGCAGATCCAGACTAAACACCAAGCTGTAAATCCAGCGCACGCGGCACCTCTGGATACGAATCACTCCTGCGCCGTCCAGCAGGATTCAGACTCCCCCAACAGAGTCTTGTCCGAGTGAAGGCCCAAGAACAATAACTCATCCCAATTGTAAACCCTTGCATCGCCAAGCTATCTACAAGCATATATTCCCTCTAAATAGGTTGATATAAAACAAGAATATAACATGGGGAACTCACGAGCCAAAGGTAACCCTCACTCATTCAAAATGTTAAGTATCAAGCTTGGCCAGTTTCAATCTTGACATAGGATGCTCGTGCAGAATAGGTCAATCGTTCCTGGGACCACGAAGCAGACGTTCTGGGTGGAGGATTTTGAATGTCTAGCCAAAATGTGTGAGTCTTAAGTTGGTGGCAAGCTAAACCAATACCACCTATTACCATGGCCAAAACCATCGGCATGCCATCGAACCAGACGAGCCATTTCTCGGGTGAAACGACCACACCATCCCTACGTGGTTGAGTTGGCACCCTTCGGAGAGTTTAAAGCAGTAGGACTTGACTCACCACCCATCACTTAGCTCGATTATTCGGTACACACTCCGAACGACGAAGAAGAATGTGGCGATGGCGAGCCCCATGAGCACCCGAGCCACGCCCTGAGGTATGGTAGCCCAGCCGCCGTTCTGTTCTGGTCCGTTCGCAACTCTGCACATGGGGCAGTTAAGGCTATAGCGAACGACAAACTCCAGAGCAAGGATGGTGAAGATCACAACGTCGGCTGCATTGATATGTATGAACAAACTCGGTCGTATTATCCAGTTAGAAAGAGCTCACCAAGCTGGATAATGATACCAACAAGCGCCATTTTACAGGCGTAGTTAGCTCCGTCAGGGGTATCGGACACCATGATGCTGCCGAATGGTTGAAAAAGGACAGCGAAAACTTCGGCGGTGACGAGAACTAAGTCTGAATAGGAGCTGTAAAATTACCTACGAGTCGGGTAGCGAGGAGGCACGACCACTCACAGCGACGAGGAGCCACACGACTATACTGGGAACCGAGCTCATTGATAATTTTGGCTACGGTGAGGTATATTGTAGCAGTAATTAACACCGGCGCAACAATGATGGTCCCCATTCTAAGTCTCGGTTAGCATATATTTCCCTGAGTAGTCCGCCTCGACTTACTCCATCGCGAAAACCTTGTATGGCAATACATGCCCCCAATATCGCCAAGACCATCCCCACAGCTCACACAGCCCACAGACAACAAGAGGGGGGAGCATATATCGTGTCCGAAACATGATTGCTTGGCGCCAGTGAATAACTGCCAGGCATGGAAAGGTGAGGCTAGGCAAACGCGAAGGGTGAGAAACGTACCAGTAGTTGCACCAAACAAAACAAGAAAGGTGATGCTTACCCATCCAGTAGGGGCATATTTTGACGATGGGAGATGAGGGGGGCTAGGTTGTACGTTAGCTGTTGCCCTGATCACTGTGAAGAAGAACTACTAACGTACTGCGATACGAAGAGGGTTGAAACTCCTCGTAAGTACCCGTAATAGAACCTGGAGCAGAAGTAGACATTATGCAACTATGGAGCGTTTATCGTAGAGTTATTAGAGAAGGGGCCGTATGATACTAAGTAACTCACCCTCTATCCCAGCTTTATACCTCGCCACGAGTGGGCTAGGGTTTGACAGAGAATAGAAGCCTCAGCATGGTAAAACAGAGACCGAAATCTACTCGGTGTTATAAGCGCGTGTGGATGGACGATCGCGGTGGTAATGTAGTTAAGTCACACAACTTCTTGGCGCGGGTTCCAAAATGGAAATTGTTTTGAACGGTTAGGAAGGCAGTACTACAGTAGGAGAGATTTGGGAAACCCTTCGCAATTGAAATATTGGCCTATGAACATTCAAAGTTTGAACAATCTGAGAGTTCGGTTATGCCTGACGTGCCATAGCTCTGCGTACCCGCTTCGGCAGGTCATAGTCTGGCCCACTTTCCGATAAGCAGTGGATAGATACTCGAGTCACTCAAGAAGGCAATTCGGGGGGGGGGGGAGTCAACCTAATCTAATCTAATAACAAGCGCTGAATCAAGCTTTCACAACAATATTCTCACGTGACCACAAGCGCTTACGCCGTCTTCACTTGACTTCGACATGCACTTGTACAACTTAACATTACAGGGGCCCAGCGCAATCACTCAGGCCATAGTTGGTAATTTTAGCGGTATACGGCAACAGGAGATTATTGTATCGCGAGGAACGACTCTCGAACTTCTTCGACCCGACTCCTCCACCGGCAAGGTCAGCACTGTTCTCGCTCAAGATGCATTCGGCACAATTAGGAGTATCGCGGCCTTCCGGTTGACTGGAGGTACAAAAGGTGAGCATCGATGTTGTCAAGATTTTCCTCAGCTAATTGGGGGTAGACTACTGCATCGTTGGATCCGACTCTGGTCGCATCGTTGTGCTCGAGTATGACCCCAAGACGAACAGCTTCCTAAAGCTCCAACAAGAAACGTTCGGTAAATCTGGCTCACGACGAATAGTCCCTGGTCAGATGCTTGCGGTCGACCCCAAGGGCCGCTCGGTGATGATCTCAGCAGTAGAAAAGTCGAAGCTGGTGTATATTCTCAACCGCGACGCGGCGGCCAACTTGACGATTAGCAGTCCGCTTGAGGCGCACCGTAACGGGGCAATTATACACTCGATCGTGGGTGTGGATGTCGGATTCGAGAATCCACTTTTTGCAGCTCTGGAAGTAGACTATACGGAGTCGGATGCGGACCCGACCGGGGAGGCTTTCCAGAATGCGGAAAAGGTTCGTATACGCGTCGTCATCTGCCTCTGATTTTCGGCTAATACATGATTACTCAACTAGATGCTCACCTTCTATGAACTCGATCTCGGGCTAAATCATGTTGTCCGTAAGCATTCCGAGCCGACCGACCCGCGCGCCAACATGCTCGTTCAAGTTCCTGGAGGCCAATCCGCCAACACCAACGCGTTTGACGGACCAAGTGGCGTGCTTATATGCTGCGAAGACCACATCATCTACCGTCCGGTAGACTCTGGCGATGGGAGCGCGGTCGGGCACCGTGTGCCGATTCCCAAGCGCCGTACGCCATGGGGAGGGGACGAAGACCGGGGTTTGATTATTACGAGTGCGGTGATGCACAAAATGAAGGTTTGTCCTACCAATTCAGTCTATTGTGTGGTGCTAATACGCTTGTGGTGGTAGGGAGCCTTTTTCTTCTTGCTACAATCTGAGCTGGGCGACTTATACAAGGTCACCCTCGAGCACGAGGAAGAGATCGTACGAACGATGACGATCAAGTATTTCGACACTGTTCCCATTGCGAGCAGCTTATGTATCCTCAAAAGCGGTTTCCTGTTTGTCGCAGCAGAGGGTGGTGAGCAGTAAGTGGTCCGCTTTATCTTTTCATTTCCCGCGTTTATCGCATCGTTCTGTGGCGCAAGCATATTATCTAACATTTTCCTCCTAATAGCCACCTTTATCAATTCCAAAAGTTAGGCGACGACGACTCGGAGCCCGAGTTCACGTCCAGGTCGTACCCAAACAACGGCATCTCCTCATCCCCCCTTCCAACCTGCTGGTTCACCCCTCACGCGCTCGACAACCTCGTCCTCGCAGACGAGCTTACGAGCTTATGCCCGATCCTCGATGCTCGAGTCGTCAACTTATTTGGCCCCACATCTGGAGGTAAGCATGTAGAGGGTATATATTGAACTGTGACTAATGGTGGTATGGCGATATCTAGCGCCAGTGACACTTCAGAGCGATACGCCCCAATTTTACCTCGCGTGCGGACGGGGTGCACGATCGTCGTTTAGGATGTTGAGGCATGGTCTGGAAGTCGAGGAGAGCGTGAGCTCTGAGTTACCTGGTGTGCCCAACGGAGTGTGGACGGTGAAGGTTCGGGAAGAGGGTAAGTCCTTATTATGTATCTACTATTCGTTAGAAATCGTATTGACTTGACGACGGGGTAGACGCATACGACAGTTATATCATTCTATCCTTCGTGAATGGAACGCTCGTCTTATCCATTGGCGAGACAATCGAGGAAGTCGCGGACACGGGGTTCTTGTCGTCTGCGCCTACACTCGCCGTGCAGCAGCTTTCAGATAGTGGCGGGCTTATTCAGGTCCACCCTGGCGGAGTACGACATGTTCGACCTGGTCAAGGTCAGTTTATTGATTCGTTTCCTGCGGTATCTTTTATTGACTCACTGGGTATTTGCGTAGGCGGCGCGGGAGGAGTAACTGAGTGGCGTGCGCCTCAGGGCCGACAAGTGGCGGCGGCGACAACAAACACCCGGCAAGTCTGCGTGGCGTTGAACTCGGGAGAGTTGGTGTACTTCGAGTTGGACCTGAACGGCGTCCTTCAGGTTAGTGAACTTTGTGGCTTGGGTTATTACTGGACGCTAACGGTTCGCTCCGATTTAATAGGAATACGGCGAGATGCGTGCGGTTGGGAGTGCGGTGGTATGTATGAGTGTCGCTGAGGTTCCGGAGGGGAGGCAGCGAAGTCCGTATTTGGTGAGTCTTATTGTACATTTTCGTCCGACTGTTGAACTCACGTGGTCATGATCAATGTGCAGGCAGTTGGATGTGAAGACCAAACTGTTCGAATTATCTCGCTCGATCCTGAGTCGACGCTAGAGACTATTTCACTCCAAGTGCGTCGCCTTCCTTGATTGTAAAAAACGGAACTGACAAGAACGTGTTTAGGCGCTGACCGCTCCACCTGCATCGATCTGTATTGCGGAGATGCTAGATGCGAGTATCGACAAGAACTTACCAACTCTATTCGTAAACATTGGTCTGTCGAACGGAGTATTATTGAGGACCGTGTTGGATCCCGTGAACGGACAGCTGACGGATACTCGCACTCGGTACGTTAATTTCTAATCTGTCGTCGAAATTTCCCCACTCACTATCAATAATTCTAACAGATTCCTTGGAACCCGGCCTGTCCGACTGACTCGTGTGTCTGTCCAACGCAACACTTGCATCCTCGCATTGTCCTCTCGATCATGGCTAAACTATACCCATCAAAATCTACTGCGGTTCTCCCCGTTGATCTATGAGAACCTTGACCACGCGTGGAGTTTCTCTGCTGAGCTCTGTCCTGAAGGCCTGATTGGAATAGCGGGCAGTGTCTTGAGGTATGTCGTTTATTTGTTTGTATATGCACATTTTATTGAGATCGGGACTGGACATGAATCAGAATCTTCCAAATTCCCAAGTTGAGCGACAAGTTGAAGCAAGTATCGATGCCATTGTCGTATACGCCTCGGAAGATTGCGGTGCACCCTACGAACCAGCTGTTTTATGTTGTCGAGAGCGATCATCGGACGTGGGGTTCGGAGGCAAAGGAGAAGAGACTTGCGGAGCTCGTGAGTTGATCTCGCTTCGTGGTCGCGTGGTGTAATGCTAACATGGGTTGATGGTATAGAAGCAAGCCGGGAAAGAGATCGATCAGGCGTCGGTCGACCTCCCACCTGAGGTATTTGGTCTACCAAGAGCGGACGCGGGACAATGGGCGTCTTGCATACGGATTATCGACCCTACGGAGGTAAGTGTGCTTATTTCTTTTAGGTACGTCTTGAGACTGAATAAGGGGTGTTTTAGCCAAAGACAATTCATCGCATCGAGCTGGACAATAACGAGGCGGCGTTTTCCGTCGCGGTTGTGCCGTTCGCAGCACGTGAAGGCGAGTTGTTTTTGGTTGTCGGCACCGCGAAGAACACGTATGTGGCACCTCGGAGCTGTGCGACCGGGTACCTGAGGACGTACAAGATTTTGGATGAGGGACGAGGACTCGAGTTGTTGCATCAGGTATGTGATGGTTTGGCTCTGCTTGGGAATACCGATTGACTTGGAATTGATTTGCAGACTGAGGTCGACGACGTCCCGCTGGCTCTACTAGGGCTCAAGGGTCGACTATGCGCGGGAGTTGGAAAGGCCCTGAGGATATACGAGATGGGAAAGAAAAAGCTTTTGAGGAAGTCGGAGAACAAAGTACGTGGGCTGTTACATGATCTTGCTGCGTACGTTAACACAATGCGTACGCAGAACTTCTCGTCTGCGATCGTAACGCTCAACACTCAAGGCTCACGAATCATCATCGGAGATATGCAAGAGTCTGTGCACTACGGAACATACAAACTCGAGCATAACCGACTACTTGTGTTCGCCGATGACACCTCAGCGCGCTGGATCACATCAACTGCAATGGTCGACTACGACACCGTTGCGGCTGGCGATAAGTTTGGAAACATATTTATTAACCGGTTACCAGCGAATATTTCGGCGCAAGTTGATGACGATCCGACGGGAGCAGGGATCATGCACGAGCGAGAGTATTTGCATGGCGCACCGCACAAGACCAAGCTCCTAGCACATTTCAACGTTGGAGATATTGTTTCAAGCGTGCACCGAGCTGCGCTCGTGCCTGGTGGACGAGATGTCGTTGTCTACACTGGTCTGCATGGGACGATTGGTGTGCTTATCCCGCTTGCAAGCAAGGAGGACGTTGATTTCATCACAACCCTCGAGCAACATATGCGCTCGGAGCACTCGAGTCTGGTTGGGCGAGACCACCTCGCGTACCGAGGGTATTATGTCCCCGTCAAGGCAGTGGTGGATGGAGACCTCTGCGAGCGGTTTGCGATGCTGCCCTCTGGGAAGCAAAAGAATATTGCGGGAGAGCTAGACCGAACGGTGGGCGAAGTGCTTAAAAAGCTGGAGGGACTGCGGGTTGCTGGCAGTGGGTTCTAAAACCTGCAATGACCCGGCAGCGATTTGGGTATGCTCGGTTGCCTTGGGTCTTACTTGTATCTTATGACAATTATTTCAAAATCAAGTGAGAGTGCCCAGGGCCCTCACCAACACATTTGGGACGTTCAAAAGTGCCAGACCGGTGAGGGTAGAGGATATCTTGGCACCGTCGCGATCCTTGATCATTGAAAGGACTAAATAAGCGCCAAATCAGTCAAGGCACTCCCGCCCAGTCCTCCGCACGCAAAGTACCAATCCCAACGATACAGGTTTCAACAATACAAGTTTCAACACTAACGCCAAATACAATACAATTTGCACCAAGCACAAATCAAAATCTGCTGGTAAGACAAAACAACCAGAGCCCCGACGCAGTAAAACCGAAATATAGACAAAAATTCGAATACGACCTAAACAAAAAGGAGGGCATAGACCTGGCGGAATCACGCCCACCCACAACACCCCGGGTGTTGAATCCTCCATATGCTATCCTATAGGATTCAAATCACCCGTGCAAAGTGTTGTTCAAAGCGAAAACACGAGATTAAATCATCCCATCACTTAAGCAATCTGCACGCATATATTCTCTCCAAATAAGCCCGTGTCAAGAGAAAAGGTGAGTGGCATTGCAGTACGAGAGAATTCATGAGATCCAATCATAAGTCATGCAGAGCTCCAAACCCAGTGGACACTATGTTCCTCCAGATACGATTCTCTTGCACACAACACCTCGTGGTATAAATCCCTGCTGTGCCATCCTAGGATTCAGGTCACCCGAACGGAGTCTCGTCCGACCTAACGGTACAAAGTATTAGTTTATATTAATCGTAAACCATTACATTATAATGTAATTACCGAGGAATCTACAAGCACACATTCCCTTTAAACGAGTCTATGTAAAAACAAATAGCAAGACGGGGAGAATCATCAGACAAACGTTGGCCTCATTTATCCAAAGGATGAAGCTTCAAGCCAGGCTGGTTTCAACCTTCTCATAGGATCCCCGTCCTGAGGGAGTTGGCTGGTTTCCAAGGTCACGGAGTAGGTACCCTGGGTGGAATACATTGAAGGTCTGGGCGGAAACGCGTAAGTCTCAAGTCGGTAGTGTGCTAAAATAACGCAGCCTACCACCATGGCCAAAACAATTGGCACACAATCGAACCAGACGAACCATTGGTCGGTAGAAATGATCGCCTCATTCCTATGTGGTTGCGTGAATATCATTCCTAGAATTCAGAGCAACAGGGCTTGACTCACCACCCGTTATTCAGCTCAATTACTCGATACACACTCCGAATGACAATAAACAACGTGGCGATGGCAAGTCCTACGAACATCTGGGCCACGCCCCGAGGCATAGCATACCAGCCACCACTCTGCTTTTGTCCCTCGGTAGGATTGAGGATGGGGCGGTTAAGGATATAGCGAACGACAAACTCGAGAGTAAAGATGGTGGAGATCGCAGCGTTGACTGCATTGACGTATATGAGTATAATGGGTTGGGTTTTATTATCAAGTTAGAAAGAAGTGCCTACCAAGTTGTATAATGATACCAGCGAGCACCATTGTACTGGCGTAGTTGGCTCTGTCCAAGGTATAAGTACCGGACATCATGAAGCCGCCCAATGTTTGAAAAAAGAAGGCGAAGAAGTCCGCGGCGAGGAGATCACTCGAATCTGGATAGGAGATGCAAAATCAGCTGTGGGTGTGATAAAGAGCAGGCACAACCACTAACAATGACGAGCAGGGATACGACTGTACTGGGAGCCGAGCTCGTTGATGATTTGGGCTATGGCAAGATATATCTCAGTGGTGACGAACAACGGCGCCACAACGACGATACTGGTTCTAAGCCTCGGTTAGCATATGTTTCCCCAAGCGATATGCCTCGACCGACTTACTCCATCGTGAATGCGTTCGTGCTATACGGCGACACCTGCCCCCAATATCGCCAAGTCCATCCCAACAGCTCACACAACCCACAGAGCACAAAAAGGTGGATATACCGCGTACGAAATACAATTGCTTGGCCCAAGTGAATAACTGTCAGGTAGTAGGGAAAAGTGAGGCATGAACAAACACGGAGAATAAGAAACGTACCAGTCGTAACGCCAAACAAAGCGAGGAAAACAATGCTCACCCAACAGGTAGGGTCATATCTCGATGAAAAATCCCGAGAGGGACTGGTTTGCGTGCTGGCCATTGCGTTGACCGTCGCTAAACAAGATTATTAGCGTATGGTAATGCCAAGAAAGTTGAAATCACTTGCACGTACCCTTGATGAAACCCAGCGCAAAAGTAGACATTATATGACTATAGGGCGTTTGCCACGGAGAAATTAGAGAGGGAATTGTATAATACTGGTTGGCCCGCCCTCTATCTCGACTTATACCTCGCCACAAATATGCTGGGGTTTGAGCGGCAATAGGGGCGTTAGCACAGCAAAACAGAGACCGCAGTCTACTCGGTGTTATAAGCGCACGCGGGCAGGCAATTTGCAGCGATAATATAGTTAAGTCATGCATGATTCTGATACGAGTTTCAGAACGGGGAACATGCGGCACTGTTGTCCGAGGAATTCAGGAAACCGCTCACAATCGAAGTTTTTGGATATGAACGCTCGAAGTTGAAATAATATTTGAATTGCCGCAAGAGCCAACATACCACGGCCCTGCGTATCCTCTGAGGCAGTCCGGTTTATTCTCTGAGGTGCAATGCACAAGGATTTGGCGGTGTAAATCTAATCCAATCCATTAATAGGTATTTTTACGCATTACTGAATAAGGAATGTACCACGTTGGCGCTGACGAGGCTTCGACTACATTCCGACAATAATATTCTGTGACTCGGCGCCAAGTCAATGTTCGGCTGACTTGGCTCACTTGCAACTGACGAATTGGTCGTTTTCCGAACAGGGCTTGGGCTGTTCTGTTTGGGACAATGTCGAGTCGTACTCGGACAATTCAAGGCGACGCGACACTACTCGCGAGGGACTACGTAGATGGACAACCCGAATTAACAGCCGTGCGGGGGCATCGAAAAGTGGCACTTCAAATTCCAAATCCCCCACATATAACATAACCGGATATGACAAGAATCACCCCCACGCCGCCCTGCAGGATTTAGATCGCTTAAACAGAGTTTTATTTGAATTGGAGGCACAAAACACCAACTCATACCAATTGTAAACCTTTGCCTCGCCAATCTATCTACAAGCATATATGCCCCTTAAACAGATCTATATAAACAAGAACATAACATGCGAAAAACTACGGGTCAAAGGTAACCCTCATTCAGTCAAAAAGTTAAGCTTCAAGCCCGGCCAGTTTCAATCTTGTCATGGGACACCTGTGCAGAGCGAGTCAATTGTTTCTCGTGACCCCGAAGCAGGCGTCCTGGGTGGAGGATATTGAATGTCTAGCAAAAAGGCGTGAGTCTCAAGTTGGTAGCAAGCAAAAACAATACGGCATACCACCATCGCTAAGACAATCGGGATACCATCGAACCAGACGAGCGACTTCTCTGTTGAAGTGACCACACCATTCCTACATGGTTGTATTGGCGTCATCAAGGAGTTTGGAGCCCAGGGACTCAACTCACCACCCATTGCTCAGCTCGATTATTCGGTACACATTCCGGACGACGATGAGGAGTGTAGCGATGGCGAGCCCCAAGAGCATCCATACCAAGTCCCGAGGTACAGTAGCCCAGCCGCCGTTCTGTCTCTCTCTATTCCCAACCCTGCGGATGGGGCGATTGAGGCTATAGCGAACGACAAACTCGAGGGTAAAGATGGTGGAGATACCAAGGTTGACTTTTATTGATATATATGAGTAAATCAGCATGTATTATCAGGCTAAAAAAGGGCTCCACCAAGCTGGATAATGATACCGGCGAGCACTATTTTACAGCCGCCGTTAGCCCCATCCAAGGTATCGGGCAACATACCGCCGCTAAATGATTGGAGAATGGAGGTCAAGAGGTTAGCGGCGGGGAGATTAAATGAATCTGGACAGGAGCCAAAAATCAGCTGCGGGTGGGGGTGACGAGGAGAGACAACCACTAACAATGACGAGGAGGGATGCGGCTGTACTGTGAACCGAGCTCGTTGATAATTTGGGCTATGGTAAGGTATATTTCGGTGGTGATGAACAATGGCCCCACAATGAGGGTACGGTTTCTAAGCTTTGGTCAGCATATAATTTTCCGAGCAGTCTGCTTCAACTTACTCCTTCGCGAAAGCATCCGTGTTGTACGGCGACACATGCCCCCAATACCGCCAAGCCCACCCCATAAGCTCATACGATCCACAGCGAACAAGAGGGGGGAGCATATATGGTTTACGAAATTTAATTGATTGGTGCCAGTGAACAGCTGCCAGATGGAGAAAGGTGAGGCATAAACAAACATGGGGAGTGAGAGACGTACCAGTTGTTACACCGAACAACACGAGGAAGGTACCGCTCACCCACCCGGTAGGGAAATATTTAGACGGTAGGTGCTGGGAGTGACTGGTTTGCGCTTTAGCCCTTGCGTTGGCGGAGGCTAAAAAGAACTATCACCGTACTGTAGCAAGAAGCGGACTGAAACTCCTTGCACACACCCTTGATAAAATCTAGCCAAAGAGCAGACATTACGCGGCTATGAAGAGTTTACCACGGAGTTATTAGAAAGGAAAATTTATGGCACTGGATAGCCCACCTTCCATCTCCACTTTATACCTCGCCACGAACAGACTAGGGTTCAAAAGTTAATAGAACATCAGCACAGCAAAACAGAGACCGTAGTCCACTCGGTGTTATAAGCGCGTGTGGACGGGCAATCCGCGGTGATAATATAATTAAGTCACACAACGTCTTGGCACGAGTCCCGAGAAGGAACACAATTTGAGCGGTGGAGGTTTAGGAAACCCTCACAGTTGAAGTTTCCTGATGAGCACTTAATTTTTTAACAACGTGAGAGTTTTCTGACACCTCGCGTACCAAAGCTCTACGCAATGCATAGATAGATACTTCATCGATCTCAGTGGCAGAGTTCTAATAATATGATTTAAGCCAAGAATCGACAACAGCACATGAACGTAGAATAGGGGGCGTGCCATATTCGCGTCGATGAGGCTTCGATAGCTTTTCGACAATAATCCCCTATGACTAGGCGCCAAGCCAATGTTAGATTGACACGAGCTGTCACGGTATAAGTGAAGTCTCTGCTTCTATTGCGTCGAAGGCAATAGTGAGAAGGTGGACAAGCTCCTAAGAGCGCGACTGGAGGTGTAAGATGACCAGGAGGCCAAGTCTTGGTGTTACCTCGACTTGGCCCTAGGTTTATATATTCAGAGAATAGTCATTACAAGTACAATCAACGAGTCATATCAATATCAAATACAGAGACCAATTAGCAAGCGCCGGAACATTCCAGTAAA
>JANWGL010005462.1:0-22303 GCA_025200755.1 Ceratobasidium sp. C01 | reverse complement strand
AAGACTTCAGCCTCGTCGAACGGCTAGGTTCGGTTGAATACATCTCCGCTCCGAACCGCACTACTCATTGCAGTGAGTCGTACGAGTCTCCTCGTTGACAAATAAGAATGCATTAAGCATTTCGGTGATTTCAGACCGTGCGTCATGCAGTTTGCGTGTTGGAGTATCGAGAAAATGCGGCGGTCCGATCAAGAACCAAGTCGCAACTTCTCTTTAACTATGACTCAAGAAGACTAGGCAATAGACATGGTTATCCGACATTCGGCGTTCAGCCGGTCAGCACGGAATTATAAAGCCCGCGTTGACCGAACAATTGAACGAGAACAAGTAAATAACGATCATATATAAGATTCGCGCGCATGGCTGTATACTCTGCGGATTTCTGTTTATGGGTTCTAGACCGTTGATCGGTCTCTCTTTTATAGTAAACAATATCGAGCGCATTATACACTGGGCTTCATCATAAAACATCTGTCATGCCCGATGGACGCCACAGGATTGCCGGTTTGATGTAGGCGCATCAATGCGCCGCCCTAATGCGGATAATCGTTAGAGTGCTTAGCGACGCCGGGTTGTTTCAGCCGGTTTCAGCACGTACAGGATTGCTCAGCACGTATAGTTTCCGTTTCCGTGGGGCTGAGGCCATGGTTCTTGGCCGATACTACAACCGCGCTCGATCACACCCGCCAAGCGAGACGAGGCTGGGGAAGCGTAACGCGCCCCATCCCTTCCATAAACTGAAATCAAATCCTATTAATTTCACCTGCATAATATTTTTGGGAGGCATGTATGCGCGACCTGTAGCTACCGGCAAGCAGGCCCTGCGGCGCGGCACTCCGATTTAACTTTTAGACTAGCCGTTTTAGCGATGATGCCGGACGAGGAAATACTCTAAAAACGCACCACGCGGAGACAACTGCCGGTACGTGCCGCTGAGGCTCTATCCGGAGGGCGGATCATCAGCCTCAGTGGGCCGTCCTAGTGACCGCGCTGCATGCTGGACTAAAACTTCTGGCCGTTGCGGACTCGGATACCCGCTGTATGAGCCCCTATCGCTCGGGAATGACTAGAATGTAATTCATTGGAATACTTATCCAATCGAGCTAGAGCCGACGTCGATCACTATAGTTAGTAATGACTACGTCACTGCTTCGTCACTTTCGTCGGCAAAAAATAGCTGGGCGATAGGACCTAACTCGTTCTGGGTAAGGTCGGAGGCAGCCCCTGAGTCAATTGTATGCAGGTCACGTGAGGTCGGGGAGTGTGTACGCCGAGGATCTGCGCGTTCCTCAGATCGCACACGGGCTCAGGAGGTGTGTTTCGACGGCCACGACGACGACGACGGCGACGGCAGAGAAGATAGCGACTGCGGCGTCTGTATTCGCCATCTGTCAAAGTTTGGCGCTGTCACTGGTTGCGTGGGAGCAGAGGCGCAGCGGTAGTTTGCAGAACTCCCACAGCACTTGCATATCAGTTGGCTCGTATATTAGGTGCGTCTGGTTGCGCTCGCCGACACCCCTTTGCTCACAACGTACTTGATTTAGAAGCGACAATTAAAGCTGCGGAGAGACGAGGGTGCAGTCGGTGAGTGTTCGGCATTCCGACTCGTTCAGCCCGGTTTGTGCGCCCCGCCGGCAAAATTGCATTTCCTATCAGTCCCTCGATATCTACGCAGCCCTGTATAAAACCATTGCTCCAAGCTCCCTAGCTGTCCTCCCCTGTTGATCTCGCTGGCTCGAGCGCTCCCCGAGCCGAACTTGCACGCTTTGCTTTGTTCTCTCTCGCCCCTGTGTTTGCTCCTCGACTCTAGCTCACATTTGATTCCTACTCTAGCTGCAACAGAAGATCACCCTCCACGGGCGTATCAGCAAGTTTCCCCCCTCTCGCGCGTTTCCGAAACTCTGTTTCACGCGCGTCGTGCGGCGCCGTTTGACTGATCCCGCCACGACCCTGCACAAAATTAGGCGCTCACACGTTTGACCGCCCGTCATTTTTATACAGTCTGCCACGCGAGCTGTCTTCATCTCTCTCCTTCGCTGTCGACGCCATGGCGCAGACGGACGTCCGTCATCCGTTCCCTCCTTCCATTCACGTCCATCCCGCTCTCGACTTTGAGCAGCACGAGGCCTATAGGGCTCTCGAAGACGCCCTCGATCAACCCCAGTCCGTTCATTTCGTCCAACCCCAACACGCTCCTTATGCCCCGCCTTCAACCGATAAACCCGCTCCTTCACCCCCGACCAACACCGACACCGACGCGCCCGCGCCTGGTCCATTCGCCCAGTACACCTCTCTTGTCGGACGTACGGTCGCCTCTCCCTCGGGCGCACACTACCGCCTCGCCTTTCGACGCGTCCTCGGCGTTGGCGCGTACGGTGTCGTCTACCTTGCTGAAGAGATTGAACGCGAGGAGCGCCGATATGCTTGGTTTAGCTCCTCGTCGCCTGCTCGCCACGAGCGCCAAGAAACGATCTCGACTGCTGGACGGATGTATGCGGTCAAGGTTATGCGGTGTGCGCCTCGCGGGTCGCGGCAGCGCGCGTTTCAGGCGCGAGAGGTCGCGCTGCACCGGAGAGCGGATGGTCATCCTGGCGTCGTCCCCCTACATGCTGTCTACGGGACGGGACGACCGCCAACACCCAAATCAGGGAGCACCCGAAAGCGCAAGACGTGGAATTCCCACACGCTCATTGCGAAACCCGAGGACGAGCTAATCTGGGACCAAGACGCCGAGCTAAGTGGCGCCCCTCTCCCGATCCTCGAAACCGGCGCGCGGGAAGAGCTCGTCTACATGGTTCTCTCGTACGTCGGCGGTGGGGACCTGTTCACGCTGATCGCCGAACAACAATCGTATATCGGTCGGGACGCGCTCGTGAGCAGCGTGTTTGTGCAGCTGATTGATGCGGTTGCGTGGTGCCATGACCGTGGGGTGCGGCATCGGGATTTGAAGCCTGAGAATGTGTTGTGCGAGGAAGGTGGGAAGGTGGTGTATGTGAGTGATTTTGGGCTGGCGACGACGGATAGGTGGAGTCGGGATTTCGGATGTGGGAGTAGTTATTATATGAGTCCTGGTGCGTCTTGGTACTAGTTGTTTTGAAGCGATACTGATTTGATGGTTTAGAATGTTATGGAGACCCGCTCACGCCCGCGACTTCGCCCAACTACGACACCCTCGCCAACGACGTCTGGACACTTGGCGTCGTACTCGTGAACCTCACCACCGGTCGCAACCCCTGGGAAGCCGCCTCCCCGCTCGACCCCACCTTCAAATCTTTCTGCACGGACCCTACCAAGTTCCTACCCACCATCCTCCCCATCTCGGACGAAGCCAACGCGGTCCTCGTGCGTGTGTTCGACCGGGACCAGGCCAAGCGATGTTCGCTCGCCGAGTTGAAAGAGATGGTACTCCGCGTGAAGAGGTGGACGCTTAGGGGGAAGGAGTTGGATGGGGCATGTGATGGTGCGAGGGACGTGGCTGCTGGGTGTGGACTCATGGACCTTGATGCGGATGAGGAAGTTGGAGATGTGGGGATGGTACGGGGCGGGACGGGGAGTTCGGGCGGGAGCTCGGATATGGCTGAGCGCAGTCGGTTTAGCGAGGATACCGTTTTGGAAGATGCCAACGACGACGCCCAAGACGACGAGGAAGAGGAGGAAGAGGAAGGGCAGTGGTATGATGTTGCGACTGGGCACGGGATGGGAAGGACCGAGAGCGCGTGTTCGCATGTATCGTCCAGTTCAGGGATGGCTCGTTCTAGACCGGTGTCCAGGATCTTGTCGCATTCGCCTACGCTTGTTGCGCCTGGTGTGGGGGATTCGTGGGATGTTTTGGATGTGGGTGCTGGTGGTGCGTCTGTGTCGCCGAGGCCTGAGTCTGTGCCGCGGTGGCCGAAGATTGTGCAGGGGTGGTACGATCCTGGTCTTGGACTTGCTTCCACTCCGGACGAGGTGATGCGGGAGGGAGCAGAGGGGATGCCGCGTACGCCGCCGAGTGGGTCTGGAGCTACGTTTGCGACTGCGCTGGGAGGGGACGATGCGACGCCGAGGGCTGGTGTGTTTGGGACGCCCAAGGTCACGAACTCTGTACAGGCAGAAGGGCTGCGAACACCCAAAGGTGGACGGGGTATCGCTACGCCTAGGTCGGCTGTCACGCTTGGAAGCGCGTTATATCCAGGCGTGTTGGATTCGACGCGTTCGGAATTGCCGAATCCGGTCTCACCACGTTCGGGACCTCCGGCTTCTCCGCGTTTGGGTTTGTTGAGCTCGCCCTTTCAATCGAAGATCCCGCGGTATACAGGCTCCCCTCGCGCGCGGACTGAGAGCGCTGGAAATGAGCTTGGGCGCCGGGTTGGGTTGGATATTGGTCGTCCGGGTCGGATGCGCATGAAGAGCGCGCCGTTGGAGGTCTCAGAGGTTGGCGTGGGTGGGATGGTGTCGAGGGTGAAGGTGGAGGACATTTTGCGCGCCAAGGCCAAGACGGTTCGACCTCAAGGTTCAGTCGGGGATCTGCGTACCAAGGTGTCTTTTGGCGACTTACCAGCCAAAGTCTCGTTTGGACATCTTCGTACACGCTCGTCTATGCGGGAGCTACATTCCAAGACTTCGTTCTCGACACTTTCCGTTGCGTCCTCTGAATCGAGCGGGTTCCCAATCACGCCGATGAAGAGCGAGGTGATCCTGTCGTCGCCACATGTATTCGTGTCGCATCCGTCAGACGGGAAGTTGTGGGAGATGCCAAGAATGTCCGATCGCAGTCTGTGGGGTAGTTCGTCCTCGCTTCGGACGACGCTTTGTTCGGGTGATCTGAATCCGAGTGTACGGCGTAGGGTCGAGTCGCATCCCGAGGTGTCGCGCGTAGGGGATTCGTATCCGGAGGGACGGCGTGCGCTTGATTTGGAGCCTGGAGCGCCGCTGTTCGATGCCTCTGCACGACTGTTTAGTCCGGATCGGCCTTCTACGTCGTCCCTCGCAAGTAGTACTGCGTCTCCTCGGCAGCCTCGACAGCGGTATCATACCGTCAACGCGCTCAGCGCTGAGACCGAGCCTGTCCCGGTGTATGCGCGTCGCAGGGCCGGTTCGGGGAGTTCGCCAAGGAGCAAGGTCAAACGCGTGCCAGTGCCGCCGATCCCATCCGAGTTGCTTGAAGAGCACGAGCGGCAGATGTCTCTCAAGCGCGCTGGAGCTGGAGTTGAGCCCACTCGTGGGATGTACGAGCTCGTTGCATCGGAGGGTGATAGCGAAGGAGGTCCACAGCCTGGCCTGATGATGTACGACGATCGGGACGGCCGGGCTGGGCGGAAGCGGTTGTTGGACAACGCGCGGGCGTGGTTTCGTCGGATCTGAGCACACCTTTGTGCTCAGGTCTTGTTCGATAATTTTTATTCGTGTTTTTATTAGTGATTATGGTTATGATTGTAGCCGTCCACGGCATCCACTATTCGTTCTTCTCTACTTACTCTGTTCTACCACGGACCAATCTCTCTTTCGTTTCTCTCTATTCCTCCCCATCCACTCTCATTGTGTACCAACTCTCCACTCGCATGCGATTGTGCTACCCGATACTTGATCGTTATATTTCAGCTTTACTGCGTCGCGACTCTGATTACTTTACCTTACTACTAGATTCTGATTAGTGCTTGGTGCGAATTGTATTGTTATTGGAGTTGGCGTTGAAACTTTGGTCGTTGAGGTTGATATTTTGTGTGTCACTGGTTGCGAAGGGATGGGCGGAAGCGCTTTGGCTGGGAAGCTGGCGCTTATTTGGTACTTTCAATGACCAGGAATCACGCCGGCTCGAATCAGACAAACGACTCCGCGTAGTCATTCTAGGAGACTTACCTCCAACTACACCATTACAGAGTAGTATGGGGCCTTTCGTCCAACTCAATCTCAACGAGTCACGACTCCACACTGCCCCAGTCGAGCGAAGAAAATAGAACAGCCCGAGTCACCAATCCATGTCGATCGAACATTGGCTTGGCGCCTGGTCATAGGGGATTATTGTCGAAAAGCTAACGAAATCTCGTCAATGGGAATGTGGTACGCTCCTTATTCGGCGCCGAGGTTGTGTTGTTACATAGTGCTTGGCTTAGATTATATTATTAGAACTCCGCCACTGAGATCGGTGAAGTATCTATGCGTTGCGTCTCGGAGAATGGGCCTGACCGCAGTCTATGTTAGCGGGTGCGTAGCGCTATGGTATGTGAGATGTCACAAATTTCTCATGCTGTTCAAAATTTGAGCGCTCATCAGGAAACAACAATCGCAAGGGTTACCCAAATCTCTCCCACTCTAGCATTGTCTCTCCGGCGGTTCAAATTGCTTCCCATTTCGGTACTTGTGCCAAGACACTGTGTGACTTAGCTGTTCTACCACCGCGGATCTTTCGTCCACACGCACTTACAGTACGCGTCCTTGACATGTTTTATGCGCATATGCATAAACGCCGGAAACGCCGGAGTTTCTAAGCCAGGCAATGCTTTCTCGTGAGCAGCGCCTCCGTACAGCCACCCGAGCATAAATCGTGCATCCACCCAGTGCGACGCGCTTATTGCCCAGTGTGGTTGTGTTACTGCCATATATCTTAACACCATAAATTGTTTTAAATTGCTCTCTACACACCGGTATTTTCCTCCAATTTTTGGGTTCAGCACAGGGCACAATCTTCAACGGAATTACCGAAAAAATCCGGACCTAGTGGTATACAAGCCCATTTTATGGACATAACGCATAATGAAATAATCCAGAACGCCTCCAAAGCTTCCTTCTGGCTTAGTTTGACGGAAACCGTAATAATAAACCGCTCACTCACCTTGGTTTGATCGATATTACCTGAAGTCGTACTATATTCCCACTACGCCTGAGCGGTTACTCTTGCTAAACGCCCTGTAATTGTCTGGCAAGTTCAAGCGGGCTCCCTGGGAGCTTACACGCGAAATTTCACTTTAGGGATAAGTGAATGATCCTGAAGACGACGACTATTCGGGCTGATTTTCACCTTTTTTGATAGCATTTACTGAGCGGATCAACTAGCATCTTGCTTCTCAGCAATTCTGTCACTGATTCCACATGTTTGATCACACAAAATCTAGTTATATGCACACTTTGCACCTCAAACCGCAGTGCGAGAGGGAAAACCCATTGTGCTTATGTAAGAGAGTCAGCGCGAAAGCTCCAGTTGTGCGTGTTTGGTGAAAACCGGAGGTGGCGGAAAGCCGATCAGTTTCACCACCATCTTTATGCATGTCAAGAACGCGGACTGTATAATACCGAGTGGACCACTGTCTCTGTTTTGCTGTGCTAATGTCCTTTTAATTCTCGAACCTTAGCCAGTTCTTGGCGAGGTATAAAGGGGAGATAGTGGGTGGGCTATTTGGTATCAAATTCCTCTCTCTAGTAACCCCGTGGTGAACACTTCGTAGCCGCATAATGTCTACTCCTAGGCAGCGTTTCATCATGGGTGTGTGCAAGGAATTCCAGCCCACTTCCTATCGCAGTACACTGATTGTCCTTTTTAGCCTCTACCAACGCAATGGCTAACGCGGAAACTAGTCACTCTCAACACCTACAGTTTAAGTATTACCCTACCGAGTGGGCGAGCGTTACCCTCCTCGTGTTGTTTGGTGTAACAACCGGTACGTATCTCACTCCCCGTGTTTATCCGTGCCTCACCTTTCCCTATCTGACAGCTTTCCACTTACGCCAAGCACTCATACTTCGTACACGGTATATCTCCCCTTTTGTTGCCTGTGGATTGTGTGAGCTTCTGGGGTGGGCTTGGCGGTATTGGGGGCACGTATCGCCGTACTACACGAACACTTTCGCCATAGAGTAAGTTAGTCTAGGCGTATTGCTTAGGGAAACATACACTAACCGGGGCTTAGAACCTGTACCTTCATTTTCGCGCCGTCGTTCATCACCACTGAAATATACCATACCATAGCCAAGATCATCAAAGTGCTCGGTCCCCAGTACAGTCGTATGGCTCCTCGTCATTGTTAGTGGTTGCGTCTCTTCGTTACCCCCCACCCGTAGCTGATTTTCAGCTCCTGTCCAGATTCATCGAATGTTCCTACCGCCGACTCCCTCGCTGTCATTATTCAAGTACTTAGCGGCGTCGTGTTGTCCGATACTTTGGACGGGGCAAACTACGGCTGTAAAATGGTGCTCGCCGGTATCATTATCCAGCTTGGTACGCTCTTCCTTTAGCGTGAAAATACAAGCTGATTTACCCATAAGTATCAATGCAGTCAACGTTGTTATCTCCACCATCTTTGCTCTCGAGTTTGTCGTTCGCTATAGCTTTAACCGTCCCATCGGCAACACTGTGGAAGGTGCGGGGCAGAACGGCGGCTGGGGTACTGTACCTAAGAACTTGGTACGGATGCTCGCGGGGCTCGCCATCGCCACACTCCTCATCGTCGTCTGGAGTGTGTACCGAATAATCGAGCTAAGCGATGGATGGTGAGTTGAATCCCTGCACTCTGGACTCCTGGATGACGCCAAAAAAACTACGTAGGAAAGGTGTGGTTACTTCAACAGAGAGATCACTCGTCTGGTTCGATGGTATGCCGATTGTCTTAGCCATGGTGGTAAGCCGTGTTCTTTTTTTGCTCACTATCGACTTGAGACTCACACATTTATGCCTAGACATTCAACATTCTCCACCCAGAACGCCTGCTTCATGATCACAGGAACCAGTTGACTCCCTCTGCACGGGCATGCGATGACAAAGTTGAGGCTGGCCAGGCTTGAAACTTAACTTTTTGAATGAATGAGAGTTACCTTAGGCCCGTAGTTTTTCGCGTATTATGTTCTTTTTTTAAATGGACTTATTCAAAGGGAATATATGCTCGTAGATAGTTTGGCAATGCAATGACATACAATCGGGATGAGTTAGTGTTTTGTTCCTTCCGGTCAGACAAGGCTTTGTTTGGGCAATCTAAATCCTGCAGGACCCCCACGCTTTTCGATACCTCTGCACGGCTTCTTATTCCGGGTCGGCCGTCTACATCGCCCCTCGCAAGCTGTGCTGCCTCGCCTCGGTAGGTTCGATAGTAGTATCATACTGTCAATGCACTCGGGGCTAAGACCGAGCCTGCGGCGGTGTATGCGCGTTGATGCGGCCGGGTCGGGAAGTTCGCCAAAGAGCAAGATAAAACGCATGCCGGTGCCGCCGATCCCGTCCGAGCTGCTCGAAGAACACGAGCGACAGATGTCTCTCGGGCGGCTGGGGCCGGGGTCAGGCCCACACATGGAATATACGGGCTCGTCGGGCTGGGCGGTGATAGCGATGGGGGTCTGCCGCCGGGTCTGATAATGTACGCCGATCGGGGTGGTCAGGTTGTTTGAAAGCGCTTGTTGGACAATGCGCGGGTGTGGCTCTGTCGGATCTGAGTGCTCATTTGTGCTCAAACTGTGTTCGGTCATTTTCATTCGCGTTTTTATTAGTGATTATGGCTGTGATCGTAGCCGTCTACGGCATACACCATTCCTTTTCTCTGCTTACTCTGTACTAGCACTCCATTCGCATGCAATTGTGCTACCTGATATGTGAGGCTGGCGCTTATTTGGTCCTTCAAATGACCAGAGATCACGCCGAGTGCCAAGTCGCCTTCGGTTGGCATCTTGAATTAGACAAACGGTCTTCTCGGAGATTTGCTCCCAGCCACGCCGCTAAAGGAGAGGAGACATTTCGTCCAAATAAGCCCTGATGAGTCACAATTCGTCACAGTCCTAGCTGAGCGAAGAAAATAGAACAGCCCGAGTCACTAAGCCCGTATTAATTTAACATTGGCTTGGCGCCTAGTCATAGGGGATTATTGTCGAAAAGCTATCGAAGTCTCATCAACGCGAATGTGGCACGCTCCTTATTCTGCGTTCGTGTGGTGTTGTCGATTCTTGGCTTGAATCATATCATTAGAACTCTGCCACTGAGATCGGTGAAGTATCTATCTAAGATTTGCGTCTCGAAGAGTGGGCCGGTCCACGGTCCATATTAGCAGGTGCGTAGAGCTTTGGTACGTGAGGCGTCACAAAACTCTCACGTTGTTCAAAATTTGAGTGCTCGTCAGGAAACTTCAACTGCGAGGGTTTCCTAAACCTCCCCCACCGTTAAATTCCTTTCCTTTTCAGAACTCGTGCCAAGACGTTGTGTGACTTGACTATATTATCACCGCGGATTGTCCGCCCACACGCGCTTATAACACCAAGTGGACTACGGTCTCGGTTTTGATGTGCTGATGCCCGATTACCTTTCGAACCCCAGCCTGTTCGCGGCGAGGTATAAAGTAAAGATGGAGGGTGGGCTATCCGGTGCCATAAATTTCCCTTTCTAATAACTCTGGGTTAAACTCTTCAGAGTCGCGTAATGTCTGCTTTTTGGCAAGGTTTCATCAAGGGTGTGCACAAGGAGCTTCCGTCCACTTCTTATCGCAGCACGCTAATAGTTCTTTTTAGCCTCCGCCAATGCAATGGTTAAAGCGCAAACTAGTCCCTTTCAGCACCCACCGTCTAAATATTTCCCTACCGGGTGGGTGAGCGTTACCTTTCTCGTGTTGTTCGGTGTAACAACTGGTACGTTTCTCACTCCCCATGTTTATTTATGCCTCACCTTTCTCTATCTGACAGCTGTTCACTGGCATCAGTCAATTATATTTCGTAAACAATATATGCTCCCCCCTCTTGTTCTCTGTGGATCGTGTGAGCTTATGGGGTGGGCTTGGCGGTATTGGGGGTATGTGTCGCCGTACAACACGGATGCTTTCGCGAAGGAGTAAGTTGAAGCAGACTGCTCGAGAAATTATATGCTAACCGAAGCTTAGAAACAGTACCCTCATTGTGGGGCCATTGTTCATCACCACCGAAATATACCTTACCATAGCCCAAATTATCAACGAACTCGGTTCACAATACAGTCGCATGCCTCCTCGTCATTGTTAGTGGTTGTGTCTCCTCGTCACCCCTACCCGCAGCTGATTTTCGGCTTCTGTCCAGATTCATTTAACCTCCCCGCCGCTGACTTCCTCACCTCCATTCTTCAATCATTTAGCGGCGATATGTTGCCCGATACCTTAGATGGGGCTAACAACGGCTGTAAAATGGTGCTCGCCGGTATCATTATCCAGCTCGGTGGGGCCCTCTTTTAGCCTGATAATACATGCTGATTTACTCATACATATCAACAAAAGTCAACCTTGGTATCTCCACCATCTTTACCCTCGAGTTTGTCGTTCGCTATAGCCTCAATCGCCCCATTCGCAGGGTTGGAGATGGAGAGAAACAGAACGGCGGCTGGGCTACTGTACCTCGGGACTTGGTACGGATGCTCTTGGGGCTCGCCATCGCTACACTCCTCATCGTCGTCCGGAATGTGTACCGAATAATCGAGCTGAGCGATGGGTGGTGAGTTGAATCCCTGGACTCCAAACTCCTTGATGACGCCAACACAACTACGTAGGAATGGTGTGGTTACTTCAACAGAGAAGTCGCTCGTCTGGTTCGATGGTATGCCGATTGTCTTAGCGATGGTGGTATGCCGTATTGTTTTGCTTGCTACCAACTTGAGACTCACGCCTTTTTGCTAGACATTCAATATCCTCCACCCAGGACGCCTGCTTCGGGATCACGAGAATCAATTGACTCGCTCTGCACAGGTGTCCTATGACAAGATTGAAACTGGCCGGGCTTGAAGCTTAACTTTTTGACTGAATGAGGGTTACCTTTGACCCGTAGTTTTTCGCATGTTATGTTCTTGTTTATATAGATTCGTTTAGAGGGCATATATGCTTGTAGATAGCTTGGCGAGGCAAAGGTTTACAATTGGTATGAGTTGGTGTTTTGTGCCTCCAATTCAAATAAAACTCTGTTTAAGCGATCTGAATCCTGCAAGGCGGCGTGGGGGTGATTCTTGTCATATCCGGTTATGTTATATGTGGGGGATTTGGAATTTGAAGTGCCACTTTTCGGTGCCCCCGCACGGCTGTTAATTCGGGTTGTCCATCTACGTAGTCCCTCGCGAGTAGTGTCGCGTCGCCTTGAATTGTCCGAGTACGACTCGACATTGTCCCAAACAGAACAGCCCAAGCCCTGTTCGGAAAACGACCAATTGGTCAGTTGCAAGTGAGCCAAGTCAGCCGAACATTGACTTGGCACCGAGTCACAGAACATTATTGTCGGAATCTAGTCGAAGCCTCGTCAGCGCCAACGTGGTACATTCCTTATTCAGTAATGCGTAAAAATACCTATTAATGGATTGGATTAGATTTACACCGCCAAATCCTTGTGCATTGCACCTCAGAGAATAAACCGGACTGCCTCAGAGGGTACGCAGGGCCGTGGTATGTTGGCTCTTGCGGCAATTCAAATATTATTTCAACTTTCAGTGTTCATATCCAAAAACTTCGATTGTGAGCGGTTTCCCGAATTCCTCGGACAACAGTGCCGCATGTTCCCCGCTCTGAAACTCGTATCAGAATCATGCATGACTTAACTATATTATCGCTGCAAATTGCCTGCCCGCGTGCGCTTATAACACCGAGTAGACTGCGGTCTCTGTTTTGCTGCGCTAACGCCCCTATTGCCGCTCAAACCCCAGCATATTTGTGGCGAGGTATAAGTCGAGATAGAGGGCGGGCCAACCAGTATTATACAATTCCCTCTCTAATTTCTCCGTGGCAAACGCCCTATAGTCATATAATGTCTACTTTTGCGCTGGGTTTCATCAAGGGTACGTGCAAGTGATTTCAACTTTCTTGGTATTACCATACGCTAATAATCTTGTTTAGCGACGGTCAACGCAATGGCCAGCACGGAAACCAGTCCCTCTCGGGATTTTTCGTCGAGATATGACCCTACCTGTTGGGTGAGCATTGTTTTCCTCGCTTTGTTTGGCGTTACGACTGGTACGTTTCTTATTCTCCGTGTTTGTTCATGCCTCACTTTTCCCTACCCGACAGTTATTCACTTGGGCCAAGCAATTGTATTTCGTACGCGGTATATTCACCTTTTTGTGCTCTGTGGGTTGTGTGAGCTGTTGGGATGGACTTGGAGATATTGGGAGCAGATGTCGCCGTATAGCACGAACGCATCCACGATGGAGTAAGTCGGTCGAGGTATATCGCTTGGGGAAACGCATGCTAACCGAGGCTTAGAACCAGTATCATCGTTATAGCGCCGTTGTTCGTCACCACTGAGATATATCTTGCCATAGCCCAAATCATCAACGAGCTCGGCTCCCAGTACAGTCGTATCCCTGCTCGTCATTGTTAGTGGTTGTGCCTGCTCTTTGTCCCACCCACAGCTGATTTTGCATTTCCTATCCAGATTCGAGTGATCTCCTCGCCGCGGACTTCTTCGCCTTCCTTTTTCAAACATTGGGCGGCTTCATGATGTCCGGTACTTATACTTTGGACGGAGCCAACTACGCCTGTAAAATGGTGCTCGCTGGTATCATTATGCAACTTGGTAGGCACTTCTTTCTAGCTTGATAATAAAACCCAACCCATTATACTCACAAAGATCAATGCAGTCAACGCTGCGATCTCCACCATCTTTACTTTCGAGTTTGTCGTTCGCTATATCCTTAACCGCCCCATCCTCAATCCTACAGAGGGACAAAGGCAGAGTAGTGGCTGGTATACCATGCCTCGGAGCGTGGCCCAGATGTTCGTAGGACTTGCCATTGCCACGTTGTTTATTGTCATTCGGAGTGTGTATCGAGTAATTGAGCTGAATAACGAGAGGTGAGTCAAGCCCTGTTGCTCTGAATTCCAGGAATGATATTCACGCAACCACGTAGGAATGAGGCGATCATTTCAACTAACCAATGGTTCGTCTGGTTCGATTGTGTGCCAATTATTTTGGCCATGGTGGTAGGCTGCGTTATTTTAGCACACTACCGACTTGACACTTACGCGTTTCCGCCCAGACCTTCAATGTGTTCCACCCAGGGTACCTACTCCGTGACCTTGGAAACCAGCCAACTCCCTCCGGACGGGAACCCTATGAGAAGATTGAAACCAGCCAGGCTTAAAGCTCCATCTTTTGGATAAATGAAGCCCACGTTTATCTGATGATTCTCCTCGTCTTGCTATTTGTTTTTACATAGACTCGTTTAGAGGGAATGTGTGCTTGTAGATTCCTCGGTAATGTAATGGTTTACGACTGATATAAATTAATAATTTGTATCGTTAGGTCGGACGAGACTCCGTTCGGGCGATCTGAATCCTAGGATGGCACGGGGGGGATTTATACCACGGGGTGTTGTGTACGAGAGAATCATATCTGGAGGAACATAGTGTCCACTGGGTTTGGAGCCCAGTGTGCTGCTCTTTGGTGTCTCTGCATGACTTATGATTGGATCCCATGAATTCTCTCGTACTGTAATGCCACCCACTTTTTCTCTTGACACAGGCTTATTTGGAGAGAATATATGCGTGTAGATAGCTTAAGTGATGGAATGATTGAATCTCGTATTTTCGCTTTGAACAACACTTTGCACGGGCGATTTGAATCCTATAGGATAGTATATGGACGATTCAACACTCGGGGTGTTGTGAGTTCCGTCAGGTCTGTGCCCTCCTTTTTGTTTAGGTCGTGTTCGAATTTTTGTTTATATTTCGGTTTTACTACGCCGCGGCTCTGATTATTGTGGCTTGCCAGCGGGGTTTGGTTTGTGCTTGGTGTAAAATTTCTTATTTTTGGCGTTAGTGTTGAAACTTGCACTGTTGAAACCTGTATCGTTGAGATTGATACTTTGTGTGCGGAGGACTGGGCGGGAGCGCTTCGACTGAATTGGCGTTTGTTCGGTCCCTTCAATGATCAAGGATCGCGACGGTGTCAAGATATCTTCTGCCCTCACCCGTCTGGCACTTTTGAACGTCCCAAATGTGTTGGTGAGGGCCCTGGGCACTCTCACTTGATTTTGAAATAATTGTCATAACATACAAGTAAGACCCAAGCCAACCGAGCACACCCAAATCGCTGCCGCGTCATTACAGGTTTTAGAACCCACTGCCAGCAACCCGCAACCCCTCCAGCTTTTTCAGCACCTCTCCCACCGTTCGGTCCAGCTCTCCCGCAATATTCTTTTGCTTCCCAGAGGGCAGCATCGCAAACCGCTCGCAGAGGTCTCCATCCACCACTGCCTTGACGGGGACATAGTACCCTCGGTACGCGAGGTGGTCTCGCCCAACCAGACTCGAGTGCTCCGAGCGCATATGCTGCTCGAGGGTTGTAATGAAATCAACGTCCTCCTTGCTTGCAAGCGGGATAAGCACACCAATCGTCCCATGCAGACCGGTGTAGACAACAACATCTCGTCCACCAGGCACAAGTGCGGCTCGGTGCACGCTTGAGACAATATCTCCAACGTTGAAATGTGCTAGGAGCTTGGTCTTGTGTGGTGCGCCGTGCAGGTACTCTCGCTCGTGCATGATCCCTGCTCCCGTCGGGTCATCGTCAACCTGCGCCGAAATATTCGCGGGTAATCGGTTGATAAATATGTTCCCAAACTTGTCACCAGCCGCAACGGTGTCGTAGTCGACCATCGCAGTTGATGTGATCCAGCGCGCTGAGGTGTCGTCGGCAAACACAAGTAGTCGATTATGCTCGAGTTTGTAGGTTCCATAGTGCACAGACTCTTGCATATCCCCAATGATGATTCGTGAACCTTGAGTATTGAGCGTCACGATCGCAGACGAGAAGTTCTGCATACACATTGTGTTAACATATGCAACAAAGATCATGTAGCAGTCCACATACTTTGTTCTCCGACTTCCTCAGAAGCTTTTTCTTTCCCATCTCGTATATCCTCAGGGCCTTTCCTACTCCTGCGCATAGTCGACCCTTGAGCCCTAATAGCGCCAGTGGGAGGTCGTCGACCTCAGTCTACAAACCAATTCCAAGTCAATCAGCCTTCCCAAGCAGAGCCAAACCGTCACACACCTGATGCAACAACTCGAGTCCTCGCCCCTCATCCAAAATCTTGTACGTCCTCAGGTAACCAGTCGCACAGCTCCGAGGTGCCACATACGTGTTCTTCGCGGTGCCGACAACCAAAAACAACTCGCCTTCACGCGCTGCGAACGGCACAACCGCGACAGAAAACGCCGCCTCGTTATTGTCCAGCTCGATACGATGGATTGTCTTTGGCTGAAACACCCCTTATTCAGTCTCAAGATGTACCTGAAAGAAATAAGCGCAGTTACCTCCGTAGGGTCGATAATCCGTATGCAGGACGCCCATTGTCCTGCGTCCGCCCTTGGTAGACCAAACACCTCAGGTGGGAGGTCGACCGACGCCTGATCAATCTCCTTCCCGGCTTGCTTCTATATCGTTAGTCCATGTTAGCATCAATCAAGCAACCACGAAACGAGTTTAACTCACGAGTTCTGCAAGTCTCTTTTCCTTTGCCTCCGAGCCCCACGTCCGATGATCGCTCTCGACAACATAAAACAGTTGGTTCGTAGGGTGCACTGCGATCTTCCGAGGCGTATACGACAACGGCATTGATACTTGCTTCAATTTGTCGCTCAACTTGGGAATTTGGAAGATTCTGATTCACGTCGAGACCTGATCTCAATAAAATGTGCATATACAAACAAATAAACGACATACCTCAAGACACTACCTGCTATTCCAATCAGGCCTTCAGGACAGAGTTCGGCAGAGAAACTCCACGCGTGATCAAGGTTCTCGTAGATCAAGGGGGAGAACCGCAGCAGATTTTGGTGGGTATAGTTCAGCCATGATCGAGAGGACAATGCGAGGATGCAAGTGTTACGTTGGACAGACACACGAGTCAGCCGAACGGGTCGGGTTCCAAGGAATCTGCGAGTTTAGTTCGTGGTGAGTGGCGAGGATATTGGCAACAGGTGAGGAATCAATATACCGAGTGCGAGTATCCGTCAGCTGTCCGTTCACAGGATCCAGCACGGTCCTCAATAATACTCCATTCGACAGACCGATGTTTACAAATAGAGTTGGCAAGTTCTTGTCGATACTCGCATCTAACATCTCTGCGATACAGATGGACGCAGGTGGGGCGGTCAACGCCTAAGCAGGTTCTTGTCAGTTCTGTTTTCTACAATCAAAGAAGGAGACGCACCTGTAGAGAAATAGTCTCCAGCGTCGACTCGGGATCGAGCGAGATAATTCGCACAGTTTGGTCTTCACATCCAACTGCCTGCACATTGACCACGACCATGTGAGTTCAACATTCCAACGGAAATGTAAAAAAAACATTTACCAAATACGGACTTCGCTGCCTTCCCTCCGGAACCTCAGCGACACTCATACACACCACTGCACTCCCAACCGCACGCATCTCGCCGTATTCCTATTATGCCAAACCGGACCATTAGCGCCTAAGGGTAACCTGAAGCACGAAGTTCACCAACCTGAAGGACGCCATTCAGGTCCAACTCGAAGTACACCAACTCTCCCGAGTTCAATGCCACACAGACTTGCCGGGTGTTTGTTGTTGCCGCCGCTACTTGTCGGCCTTGGGGCGCACGCCACTCAGTTACTCCTCCCGCGCCGCCTATACAAATACCCAGAGAGTCAACAAAAGATACCGCAGGAAATGAATCGATAAACCGACCTTGCCCAGGTCGGACATGTCGTACCCCACCAGGGTGGACCTGAATAAGCCCACCACTATCCGAAAGCTGCTGCACGGCGAGTGTAGGCGCAGACGACAAGAATCCAGTGTCCGCGACTTCCTCGATCGTCTCGCCAATGGATAAGACGAGCGTCCCATTCACGAAGGATAGAATGATATAACTGTCGTATGCGTCTATCCCGTCGTAAAATAAACACAATGTCTAACGAGTTATAGATATACAATTAGGACTTACCCTCTTCTCGGACCTTCACCGTCCACACTCCGTTGGGTACACCAGGTAACTCAGAGCTCACGCTCTCTTCGACTTCGAGTCCATGCCTTAACATCCTAAACGACGATCGTGCACCCCGTCCGCACGCGAGGTAAAATTGGGGCGTATCGCTCTGAAGTGTCACTGGCGCTAGATATCGCCATACCACCATTAATCACAGTTCAATATATACCCTCTACATGCTTACCTCCAGATGTGGGGCCAAATAAGTTGACGACTCGAGCATCGAGGATCGGGCATAAGCTCGTAAGCTCGTCTGCGAGGACGAGGTTGTCGAGCGCGTGAGGGGTGAACCAGCAGGTTGGAAGGGGGGATGAGGAGATGCCGTTGTTTGGGTACGACCTGGACGTGAACTCGGGCTCCGAGTCGTCGTCGCCTAACTTTTGGAATTGATAAAGGTGGCTATTAGGAGGAAAATGTTAGATAATATGCTTGCGCCACAGAACGATGCGATAAACGCGAGAAATGAAAAGATAAAGCGGACCACTTACTGCTCACCACCCTCTGCGGCGACAAACAGGAAACCGCTTTTGAGGATACATAAGCTGCTCGCAATGGGAACAGTGTCGAAATATTTGATCGTCATCGTTCGTACGATCTCTTCCTCATGCTCGAGGGTGACCTTGTATAAGTCGCCCAGCTCAGATTGTAGCAAGAAGAAAAAGGCTCCCTACCACCACAAGCATATTAGCACCACACAATAGACTGAATCGGTAGGACAAACCTTCATTTTGTGCATCACCGCACTCGTAATAATCAAACCCCTGTCTTCGTCCCCTCCCCATGGCGTGCGGCGCTTGGGAATCGGCACACGGTGCCCGACCGCGCTCCCGTCGCCAGAGTCTACCGGGCGGTAGATGATGTGGTCTTCGCAGCATATAAGCACGCCACTCGGCCCGTCAAACGCGTTGGTGTTGGCGGATTGGCCTCCGGGAACTTGAACGAGCATGTTGGCGCGCGGGTCGGTCGGTTCGGAATGCTTACGGACAACATGATTTAGCCCAAGATCGAGTTCATAGAAGGTGAGCATCTAGTTGAGTAATCTTATATTAGCCGAAAATAAGAGGCGGATGACGACGCGTATACGAACCTTTTCTGCATTCTGGAAAGCCTCCCCGGTCGGGTCCGCATCCGACTCCGTATAGTCTACTTCCAGAGCCGCAAAAAGTGGATTCTCGAATCCGACGTCCACGCCCACGATCGAGTGTATAATTGCCCCGTTACGGTGCGCCTCAAGCGGACTGCTGATCGTCAAGTTGGCCGCCGCGTCGCGGTTGAGAATATATACCAGCTTTGACTTTTCCACTGCTGAGATCATCACCGAGCGGCCCTTGGGGTCGACCGCAAGCATCTGACCAGGGACTATTCGCCGTGAGCCAGATTTACCGAACGTTTCTTGTTGGAGCTTTAGGAAGCTGTTCGTCTTGGGGTCATACTCGAGCACAACGATACGACCAGAGTCGGATCCAACGATGCAGTAATCTACCCCCAATTAGCTGAGGAAAATCTTGACAACATCGATGCTCACCTTTTGTACCTCCAGTCAACCGGAAGGCCGCGATACTCCTAATTGTGCCGAATGCATCTTGAGCGAGAACAGTGCTGACCTTGCCGGTGGAGGAGTCGGGTCGAAGAAGTTCGAGAGTGGTTCCACGCGATACAATAATCTCCTGTTGCCGTATACCGCTAAAGTTACCAACTATCGCCTGAGTGATTGCGCTGGGCCCTTGTAATGTTAAGTTGTACAAGTGCATGTCGAAGTCGAGTGAAGACGGCGTAAGCGCTTGTGGTCACGTGAGAATATTGTTATGAAAGCTTAATTCGGCGCTTGTTTACTCTCCTCCGGATTGCCTCTGGAATGACTCGAGTATCTATACATTGCTTGTCGAAGAGTGGGCCAAACTGTGACCTACGTCAGCGGGCACTCAGAGCTGTGACACGTCAGGCATAACCGAACTCTCAGATTGTTCAAACTTTGAATGTTCATAGGCCAATACTTCAATTGTGAAGGGTGTCTCAAATCTCTCCTACTGTAGTACTGCCTTCCCAACAGTTCAAAACGATTCCCATTCCGTAACCCGCGCCAAGAAGCTGTGTGATTTAACTACATTACCACGGCGGATCGTCTATCCACACGCGCTTATAACGCCGAGTAGATTTCGGTCTCTATTTTACCTTCTGTTTTCTCTCAAACCCTAGCCCATTCGTTGCAAGGTATAAAGTCGAGTCAGAGGGGAGGTTATTTGGTATCATATAGTCCCTTCTATAATAACTTCACGTTAAACGCTTCATAGTTGCATTATGTCTACTTCTGCGCTGGGTTTTATCACGGGTACGTAAGAGGAGTTTCAGCCCCCTTCGTATCGCAATACGTTAGTAGTTCTCCTTAACAGTGGTCAGCGCAACATCTAACGTGCAACCTAGCCCACTTCATCGCCCATCGTCAAAATATGACCCTACTGGATGGGTGAGCATCACCTTTCTTGCTTTGTTTGGTGTAACTACTGGTACGTTTCCCACTCTTCGCGTGTGCCCAGCCTCACCTTTCCATGCCTGGCAGCTATTCACTGGCGCCAATTATGTTTCGTGCAGGATATATGCTCCCTCCTCTTGTTGTCTGTGGGCTGGGTGAGCCGTGGGGATGGGCTTGGCGATATTGGAGGCATGTGTCGCCACACAAGGTTTTCGCGATGGAGTAAGTCGAGGCGGACTGTTCAGGAAAATATATGCTAACTGAGACTTAGAATGGGGACCATCATTGTTGCGCCGGTGTTAATCACTGCTACGATATACCTCACCATTGCCAAAATCATCAACGAGCTCGGTTCCTAGTGCAGCCGTGTGGCTCCTCGTCGCTGTGCGTGGTCGTGGCTCCTCGCTACCCGACTCGTAGATAATTTTACCCTCCTATTCAGACTTAGTTCTCGTCACCGCCGAAGTTTTCGCCGTCCTTTTTCAATTGTTTGGCGGCATCGTGGTGTCCGATACCCCGGACGGAGCTAACTACGCCTGTAAAATGGCGCTCGTTGGTATCATTATCCAGCTTGGTGAGCTCTTTCTAACTGGATAATACGACCGAGTTTGTTCATACATATCAATGCAGCCGACGTTGTGATCTTCACCATCCTTGCTCTGGAGTTTGTCGTTCGCTATAGCCGTAACTGCCCCATCGGCAGAGTTGCGAACAGACCAGAACAGAACGGCGGCTGGTCTGCCATACCTCAGGGCGTGGCCCGGATGCTCATGGGGCTCGCCATCGCCACATTCTTCTTCGTCGTTCGGAGTGTGTACCGAATAACCGAGCTAAGTGATGGGTGGTGAGTCAAGTCCTACTGCTGTAAACTCTCCGGAGGGTGCCAACTCAACCACGTAGGGATGGTGTGGTTGTTTCACCTGAGAAATGGCTCGTCTGGTTCGATGGCATGCCGACGGTTTTGGCCATGGTGGTAGGTTGTATAGGTTTAGCTCGCCACCAACTTAAGACTCACACATTTTGGCTAGACATTCAACATCCTCCACCCAGAACTTCTGCTTCGTGGTCCCAGGAACGATTGACCTATTCTGCACGAGCATCCTATGTCAAGATTGAAACTGGCCAAGCTTGATGCTTAACATTTTGAATGAATGAGGGTTACCTTTGGCTCGTGATTTCCCCTATGTTATGTTCTTGTTTTATATCAACCTATTTAGAGGGAATGTATGCTTGTAGATAGCTTGGCGATGCAATGATTTACAATTGGGATGAGTTATTGTTCTTGGGCCTTCAATTCGGACAAGACTCTGTTGGGGGAGTCTAAATCCTGCTGGACGGCGCAGAAGTGATTCGTATCCAGAGGTGCCGCGTGCGCTGGCTTTACAGCTTGGTGTTTAGTCTGGATCTGCCGTCTACGTTGTCCCTCACAAGCAGGGCTACGTCGCCTCGACAACCTTGACAGTGGTATCACACCGTCAACGCGCCCAGCGCTGAGACTGAGCCTGTCCCGGTGTATGCGCGTCGAAGGGCCGGGTGGGGGAGTCCGCCAAATCTCAAGATAACGCGCATACTGGTGCTGCCAATTCCGTCCGAATTGCTTGGAGGACACAAGTGACAGGTGTTCCCCAAGCATCAGATCTGAGGGCTAGCGCTCGTTTGGTCCTTCCAATGACCAAGGATTTCTATGGTCATGTCGAGTTAGACAAACAATACAATGTAGTCATTACTGAGGTTTATGTCGGGCTATAATACTGTGGTGTGGTACATATGGGTCACTTCGCCCGATTATCCTCGGCGAATTACTTAAAACTCGAAATAATCCCCGTTCGGCGGACAGCCCGAGTCCCGTTCGAAAAACAGCCACCAACTTAAGTTGACCGAGCACTGGCTTGGCACCCAGCCACGGAAGATTGAAACCGTGCATCCTACTAAC
>JANWGL010005456.1:0-12365 GCA_025200755.1 Ceratobasidium sp. C01 | reverse complement strand
GACGCCCGCCAGCCTATCGGATTGGTCAGCTTCGATCCTTTGTTTGGTACTGCCAGCAACGTGATAGGGACAGAGAAGACAATGCGATTGTGGTTCAAGTCTAGTTCTTCTACCCCAGCGCAAACGGATATCAAAGGTCGCGGTATTTCGGACGAGAGGTTCATGGAACTTGAGCAGGCCCTGATCAACGAACTCGCCAGCAAAAATCTCTGCGACGCCAAGGTCGAATGCAAACCCCCTGTGAAATTGCCCCAGACCGACAAGACCCACATCTCTTGGCAGGTCTGTACCGCCAAAGGATGGGTGACGGTTGATATCCATGTATGCAGCGACTTCGCGGCCGCCTCCACCGAAATGGCGAAACACGTCCATGCGTCCGTTCACAGTCCCATTGACAGCTACAAAGTGCCACAGCAGACTCTGACGGCTCATCATCTGGTCGCCATAAAAAGCGCAACCGGGCTCCACATTTTATGCTTGGGCAATCTCTTCGTAAAGGTCACCGGATTGGAGAACAACGACGAGTTATTCCCGTTCGTCAAGATCGTGGTTGACCATCTCAACGAGATCGACTTTCCGCCCGTCGGCGAGCCCAATGTCAACATAAAAGGTGCCGATGGGGAGCTTCACCCAACCAACAACCCATACGAGTGCCATGTTGATGATGTGTTTACCGTCGAAGTTGAATGTAAGAACGGCAACGGGTTCTCAATTGAGCACTCGCACGGAGTGAGTAATAACTTTCCGTTGCCCTTGTCCTCTGTCCCTTGAACTCAAATCGTGGCTTTAGGAGATTCTGTTTGTTAGGAAAACTGTTCAGGGTACCGATAGAGCTACTTTTGAGATTTTGGCGCGAAATGCAGGGCTCGAGACTTTGACATTTGTTGCTCGCAATGCTCTATGGGGTGTCTTAGCATCCTGGCCCGTCGAGTTCGAGGTTACCAACAAGGGCACTTAGTCCAATGTATGGATCGGTTAGGAGGCATGTGACAAACCGAGTCTTCTGAGGTTGCTATTCCGTAATGAAGCGGTACTGTTTGATATAAACAAATTAGGATTTATTTGATACATGTTTGCGCGTGAATTTTCATTCCATCACAAGCATTTGTCTGACGGCATTTCGCATAGGATATCCGCAAAACCTAACCCCGACATATAAAGAGCGTGCACCCAATTAAAGAAGCATATATGCTACCCTTTTGGTGCGAGTCGACTCAGCTCACCCTTTCATCACGTGACTATTCTGCTCGGCCTTCGCGTCAAGCCCAGTCACCCTGATCGGTCCAAATTACCCACCCTAACAACCACACCGCCCCACTCATATATCACCCAACCCCAAAACTCCCACGCCAATCTAAATCTCCCACCCCAAAACCCCCCAAAAAAAGAAAATAAAAGGCGTACTATAATATTATGTTATGACACAGACATACATCTACTATGTACCCCAAAAGTGTAAGTGTAAGTGTAATCAAGTATGGAAACATCGAATAAAGGGCCAATTGGCTAGTGAAAAGTAAAACAGGTAAAGAAAGAAGGGAGAGAGGGGGTGGCGATACGCGTGGGAGACGATGGAAGATGGGAGATGAGCGGAGACGCGAGCGCAGCTTGGTCTCGACGCGTCATGGTGCCATGTTGGATCGAATGCCACGCGCATGTTCACACGCCAAACAGACTGGATAGGAAAAGAAAGGAAGCGGTGATAAGACAAGACAAGATGAGAGCACAAGAGAGCATCAAGCAAAACGAGAAACAAAACGAAAAGCATAGGAGAGGAGTAGAGATGCGAGGGGAGAACAAAGCAAAAGAAAAAACGAAAAATGTTAACGACAGTGATCGCACGAATCCCAAAACACACACAGCATGCAACGGCGCGCAAATTGTCCTGGAGGCCAACAGAAATCGGGGGCAGACGCAGACGGGGGTGAAGGAGGGAGCGCACACAAAATCGATTCTTCGTTTGCTCGCTCGCGCGCTCACTAGGATAAACATTGTTCGTTTGGATTTTGGTTCGTACGACTCCCTCCGCTCGTCCCGTCTTGCGCTCGTCCCCGTTACAACTCGTCACTTCTCGTCCTTCTCCTCATCTCCATCCTCCTCGTCCTCCCTCTTCCCTCGCCCAATCTTCTCGCCCTTCCCTCTCCTACATCGACATCCTAGACGCGACACCACTCGTCCGTCTCCATCTCCGCAATATCGCGCTCATCCGGCTCGACCTCCATCGGCTGCACGCTCAACGGCACCCACTCCTCCTCCGAAATCCCCGACGCCAACGGAACGGCCACCGCACCCTGTCTCGTCGGCGACGGCGGAGACACCATAACCATAGGCGGCGCCAACTGCGCCCTCGTGACTCCAATCGATCCAACCGCACCCCTCCTCGCATTCACAATCTCACTGCCACAACTCTCCCTCGCCCCCGCAACCGCCTGCCTCACGCGCTCCACCGCAGCAATACACTCAGCCTGGGCAACCGCTCTCCGCGCACCCATTTTGACGACCGCAGCGCCGTGCGCCGTACGCGCGAAATGGGACTTGAGCGCCCGTCGCGCAAGTGGCTCGGGAGGGACGCGCCCTCGTCGCGGTCGTGTCGGACTCGACATGCACAGCCCGTTTTCTTCTCTCTGGGGTTTCCAATACGGAGCGAGGGGAGAGGGCCGGCGCGCCCGTGTAGCCAGATATGGCGTGGGTGGAGTCGTAGAGGAAAGAGAGGACGCCTCGGGGAGAGACGGTGTGGATGGGGGAGGTAGAGGGGTGGCCGCGCGTATGGAGGCTGGGGGCGGTGTAGGCGCTGATGTGCGCGCTACGAGTCGTTTCTGGCGCGGGCCGGGGGAAATCGGGATGGGCATCGCAGAGGTGCCCCAGGCGGGGTCTTCGTGCTCGGCGTCTTCCGTGGCAGCGTCGTCAGTCGGGAATGGAACTGCGGTCACTGTGAGATTGACGCTCTTGGGTGCGAGGGGCATGGCAGTGCGCGGGACGCGAATGGGCGCATACGACTGGCGTGCGCGTTTTGCGTCTGTGGAGACCGAGATGGATACCAGTCAGCAATGACGACAACACTGACGTGGATCATCGTAAAATTTACCTGGCTCTTCACCGCGCGCGAGGGGGTCCAGAGGCCGAGGGCGCCCATACGGCTGATTGTTCCCGGCCTCACGGACGGAAAACGAGAGAGTGCGGGCGCGGGTGGGGATCTGGACCATGTTGCTCGAGCAGAGGAAGGTGGAAAAGTGTCCAAGGTGGTGCTAGGCGGGCTGAAGGCGGCCGCGGACAGGCCGTAAAATAGAGATTAGTCGGGCAATGGGTGAAGAAAAAGTCAAGTCAAGGCAGAGGCAAAGATCAGGGAACGTGGTCGACAGGTATATCACGCTAGCGCCTCGAGGCCGCCACATTACATCAGCGTGGGGTCAGCTGCTGTGGCGCTAACTGTTTATTACCCACGTGACGCATGTAATCGGCCTCACTTGAGCCCCGTTGCCCTTCGCTTGAGTCCCCTTGCCCACCAATAACTCGCGAATATAGCTCGAAAGCTTCGGTCCTCAGATATTCGGGCTCGTTTGCGACAGATAACGGCGTTATCGGGGTCCAATTAATCCATATCGAACGCGTATATCGACCCAGCTCGCGAACGCCAAAAAGCTCGGCCGACCTTATAAGCTCTTTCTTCTACGAAGAATAAGAAAAACTCTTTGAATCCCAATTAAATGATCGATAACCGGAGCATACCAAAGACACTACCCAGCACCGCGCTTTACGGGATATTTCCAACAAGACATATACTTTCCAATCACGGTGATCATTTCACTCGTTTGCAGATCAACCCAGTTGTCATCTCGTACCGCAAACTCCACTTCTTATTTCCTAGACCGCAACGCCATGAATAGAAACGCCCATCCTATAATTCAATACTGGCAACGAGTAAAGCGCAGCAATCGCTTTCTTACACGCGTTGCTATATCATTCCGTGCTCGGAAGAACGCCTTACATACCCCGGTGGCGCCAATTGGGCTCCGAACACGGACCCATTGTTCGCCTCACTAAAATATTCAAATATATCTTTAACCTTGCAGCGTTGTGATGAACGCGGACCGCAAGAGCCGATTCATTGTGCGGCTTCAAGCTGAGGCTATCGACCTCGGCGCAATCGTGACTACCACTTCGGAAATAAGGTGTTGTGAAAGATCAACAGAGGGAAGCAGCGCCCGATTTCTACAGCGACCAGACCTCGATCCCTACATTCCCGATCACAAAAGCATGCACGCCGTGTCCCGGAGCACTCGCAATAACACGCCGAATCGCTTTTTGATCGGTTTCGAGAATCGGGTTCACGTGTTTGGATGTTGTGCCAGGTCCTCGAGTGTTTGCGCAGACACGTCGTTTGCCTGATCGAAAATGATAGTTGATCAGTAATGACATTGCTTTTCGATGGTACCGCCAACGTCCGGTCGATGTATGCGCCGTTAGCAACGAGAAATGTAGCCTTAATAGTTTTCATACACGGTATGTTTGATAAAAAAATACTCGTGGTCTAAATGTATGTGCCAAGAAGACCTTTTTTACAATCTGATCACCATATATATAGACTAACTTAGTGAATGAATGACAATACTTAATTGAGGCGGCTGGCATCGAGAATACACCTGTATGTGCCTAGGTTGTCGCCACCGGTACAGTGTAGGGTCTGGTGGGTTGCTGACGTGCCTTGGGGGCACGCGCGCGTAAGCATATGGCCTTTTAGGTGGGTGCTCCAAGGTGTGGAACTATGATGATATACAACGGATGTTCTGGAAGGAGGCAGAGCACACCGGAACAAAAGTAATAAAATCAGTGTAGACGGCATATATGCATATGACTCGGGCGATTTGTGGGTATAAATAGGGGTGCTTTTCGTCCCTAGGTTCTCTGTCCTTCCCTCTCTATTCTACTGTCTTTCCTCTCCCATTTGTAAACAACTGATATAATTTTTATCTCGTGTATATACGTGTGATCAATGTATTGGCCTCTACACCGGGGGATGCGTAAGGGGGCGCGGCTCCCGGCGCTTGAGCAGTTATGAGTCTTCCCGAGGGGCAATGTAAAAACCTGTATCCGACGAATAGCTCGCTAAGATTCCTTGGCTTCTCAATAAAAGCTCCCGGATGATCATCATGCTATCGGTAGTTGTGTGGTTCCGATCTGCTGCTGCTCAAATTAGAACGAAGTTCAACTCCCGAAACAGCACGAGGATCAGGATGGGCGCCTCATGGCGGAAGAAAGGCGCCACTCAGCACAGCATGAACATCAGAAGAGAAGGCTTCTCTGGAATATGTAACATGTACTTTACCATGTGTTGCGGAGCTGCGATGGGCAGCGCCAATCGCGCAAGTCAGGCTGGGGGTTATATATACTACCACTGAACCTACGAACTTTCACGTCAACATCCACTGTCAGGTATTCCTCGTCCAATCAAGTGCCCCACTTCGGAATCACGCGTATATCTCATGGATACTGTCTCCATAAAATCGCACGGCAAGAGCAAAGCATTGAGGTGAGGGCCAATCGTCCGTCTTCGATTGTTCATCATTGATCAATCTCTTCAAAGTAGCCCGGAAGTTTCAGAGGTATGTTGGAGGAATTTGATGTAGTCCACGCTCGCCTAATACAAAAAACTACGCTCGGCAAATTATCAGTGCTTAGCTGAGTGGAGCAAGGTTATTTCGATAGCCCCCGTCAGCCATGAGGCAGAGAGCAATATAACTGCTTTGTCATCACAATTAAACTCCAGCGACAACGTAGAGGACAAGTCGATTTCTGACAATGCTTCTATGAATGAACCAGTGGATGCGGGTTTACGCCTATTCAATCGAGCCGAAGATGTATCGTCATTGGCTAATATTCTTCGGCTAGATCGAGAGACCCGGAAGTCTTTGGGCGATACCTTGGGAGAGCAATCCAGTGCTACAGGGGAGGTCAAATTTATCCACCAGTACATCGATTGTCACCCTCGAGCTCTGAAATCGACCCCGGACGGAGATATAGAAAGACCAGAGCGGCTGCATGCATTGGGCACGGCGCACTACGATCGATTCGAGCGAACGGGCGACATTGCAGAAATCGATAAAGCGATTTCATGCTGCTCTCAGGCAGTTTCGCTCACTCCGGATGGCCATCCTGACATGCCCGGCAGGCTCAACAACCTCGGTATCTCGCACCAGCGTCGATTCGGGCTTCTACGCGACGTTGCGGACACAGATAGGGCGATCGCATGCATGTCTCGGGCGGTTTCGCTCACCCCAGATGGCCATCCTGACATGCCCAACTCGCTCGGCAACCTCGGTAGCTTGCACCAGGAGCGATTCGAGCGGCTAGGCGACATTTCGGACATGAATAGAGCGATCGCATACTTGTCTCAAGTAGTTTCGCTCATCCCAGATGGCCATCCTGACATGCCCACCTGGCTCGGCAACCTCGGTATCTCGTTCCAGAGTCGATTCGAGCGGCTAGGCGACATTGAGGACATGAATAGAGCGATCACATGCTGGTCTCAGCAGGTTTCACTCTCTCCAGATGGCCATCCTGACATGCCTACCTGGCTCGGCAACCTCGGTAACTCGTACCAGCGTCGATTTGAGCGGCTAGGCGACATTGAGGACCTCGGCAGGGCGATCGCATGCTTGTCTCAAGCAGTTTCGCTTACTCCAGATAACCATCCCGACATGCCCACCCAGCTGAGCAGCCTCGGTGGCTCGCACTGGAGTCGATTCGAGCGGCTAGGCGACACTGAGGACACGGACAGGGCGATTGCATGCATGTCTCGGGCCGTTTTGCTCACTCCAGATGGCCATCCTCACATGCCCGGGAGGCTCGGCAACCTCGGTAGCTCGCACCAGCAGCGATTTGAGAGGTTAGGCGACATTGTGGACATCGACCGGGCCATCGCGTGCAAGTCTCAGGCGGTTTCGCTCACTCCGGATGGCCATCCTGACATGTCCACCTGGCTCGGCAACCTCGGTAGCTCGTTCCAGAGTCGATTCGAGCGGCTAGGCGACATTTCGGACATGAATAGAGCGATCTCATGCTTGTCTCAGGCGGTTTCCCTCGCTACAGATGGTGATCCTGATATGCCCGGGAGGCTCAGCAACCTCGGTAACTCCTATCAGGGTCGCTTTAAGAGGCTAGGTGACATTGTGGACGTCGACCGGGCGATCACATGCTTGTCTCAGGCGGTTTCGCTCACTCCGGATGACCATCCTCACATACCCAAGATGCTCAGCAACCTCGGTCAGTCGTACATGGGTCGATTTGGGTGGCTAGGCGACATTGAGGACCTCGGCAGGGCGATCGCATGCTTGTCTCAAGCAGTTTCGCTTACTCCAGATGGCCATTCTGACATGCCCGGCCTGCTCAACAACCTCGGTAGCTTGCACCAGATTGGATTTGAGCGGCTAGAGGACATTGTGGACATCGACCGGGCGATCGCATGCTTCTCTCAAGCAGTTTCGCTTACTCCAGATAACCATCCCGAGATGCCCGCCCAGCTAAGCAACCTCGGCGGCTCGTACCGGAGTCGATTCATGCGGCTAGGCGACACTATGGACATACATCGTTCGATTCCATCATTCCGAATGGCCGCACTATGTCCCACTGGGGCCATAACCACGCGATTTCAAGCATCTTGTGGGTGGGCTAGATTGAGCGCCTTTCTCAAAGACCCCAATTCGCTTATAGCATACCAGTGGACCATGGACCTTGTGCCACAAGTAGTTTGGATCGGCTCAACCACTATCCGTCGATATGAACACACACAGACAATAGGGCCTGTAGCTGTTGAAGCCGCTGCCGTTGCGATTGGCGCAAACGAGTATGGACTGGCGCTGGAGTGGCTGGAAGCTGGTCGCTCGGTCATTTGGAACCAGATGCTCCAGATGCGAACTCCATTTGATGAGTTATCCTCCGTTGATCCCACACTTGCTCTTGAACTCAAAACAGCCACTGTTACTCTGGAGCGTGCCAGCTTGCTACCCGCGGATTCAAGGTCCAAACTCAATAATCCGGAGAGCTTGGAAGCTGCAGCCCAGCAGCACCGTCGCCTTGCGGAGCAGTTCGATACACTTCTCGCTCGAGCTCGAAAACTCCCCGGATTCAAAAACTTCATGCGACCAAAACAAATATCGGAGCTCATGCTTGCAGCCCGCTTTGGCCCTGTTGTCGTAGTCAACGTGCACCATCTTCGATGCGACGCGCTCATCCTGCGGCCCCACAGTAAAGAGGGTATAAATGTGCATCTGCCTGATATTTCAGCCCAAGAAATAGAAGATCTCTACCGCCGAATCCAGGAAGTACCAGGCACGAGAGAGAGAGGACCACGAATCACACCGAGACCCAAGCAGTCGCTTGAGCCAATCCTAGCTGTGCTATGGCACAAGATAGTCCTTCCTGTGCTCACATCTCTGGGATATGACGTAGGTCTACTAAACTCACGAATTTGCGTTCCAATTTGTAACCACTCATTTCACAGGAGAAGCTAACTACAGATCAACTCCCGCATATCACCTGGTGCACCACTGGTGCACTTGCAATGCTCCCAATTCACGCCGCTGGCTGCTACCACGACGGAGGCGACAAACTATTTGAATACGCCATCTCTTCTTACGCCCCGACTCTCAGCTCTTTGTTGCCCTCTAATACGCAATCTCTCGAGCTCGGTACCGTCCTAGCAGTGAGCGAAGATTCCACCCTCCCAGGGACGAAGCGAGAACTTGCTTACATCAACAAGCATATGGGAGCGGCTTCTTGCGTTCAGCTCCAGAGCAGCGAAGCCACAGCTGAGGCGGTCTTGAACGCGATGGAACAGCACGGTTCTATTCATCTCGCATGTCACGCCTCCCAGAATCTCGATCAACCAACCGAGAGCTGCTTCCATCTGCATAATAGGGGACTGAGCCTTGCGGAGATCACTCGAAGGTCGTTGAAAAACAAGGGTATGGCATTCTTGTCCGCATGCCAGACCGCCACTGGGGACCAAAAGTCACCTGATGAGGCGATCCACTTAGCAGCAGGAATGCTGACAACAGGATATCCGACTGTGATTGCTACAATGTGGTCTATCGAGGATGGGGACGCACCTTTAGTAGCGGATTATGTATACGGGCAGCTCGCAAAGGACGGAAGGCTGGACGGAGGAAGAGCCGGAAGAGCGCTACACGCAGCAGTGGCAAATCTACGTCACAGAATTGGAGAGAAAGAGTCAATCCGATGGGTACCATATATTCATATCGGCGTCTAAGTTCGGGAATGGTTTGGATTGAATATCATGTCTAGTTCTAATTATTTCTGTATATCCATGCTTATTCCACTCAATTTCTATGTATTCTCAATAGTTCAAGTCATATATGCGTGTGATTTTGGGTGGTAAGACGCGGCTCGGAAACGACCAAGGCTTCCAGCTGGTCACGTGCCTCGCTCGCGCGCCTTTGGGAAGCAATTTGCACTCGCCTCGCCCTCATCATTCCTTCATTCCCTCAAACACGCGCCCCGGCAACTCACAGCGAAGACAAATACTGGCTTGGCGACACTATGCAATACTGTACAAGTTCGACCTTTGCGTCAGTCCCCGCCTCTTGGGGGATCGACGCGATATAGAATTTAATGAGCACCCTATTGATTTCAAAAGTTTACATATGATACGAGCGTACACAGTATGGAATGATATACAGAAGAAAACCTCGTGACAGAACATTAAACGAATTCCAAATATTTCAGGTAGCCTTATGAGGCTTCTTAACGGGGGCGTGAGGGATCGTGGCGTCGTTAATCGCAAAGGACACCCAGGCGGATTGCCTAGCGAACCACTGGGCATTGCGCGCGGTGAACTTGAGCTGCTCGTGTCCGACGTTGCGCGCCAAGATGCTGAAGGTGGCCTTGTGGTCCTTTTGAACGGTCTTGGTTGGGAAAATGAATTCCTAGAATCGGCATATAAGCAAGGAAGTCCAGATATAAGACTAAAACAAGCTTACCCCATTCTTGTCCGACTCGATCGAGAACGCGGTACCGTTCGGGCACGAGACCTCGATAGTGATCAGGTCGCCAACCTTGGACTGATGCTCCTTATCCTTAATCTTGTGGCTATCCCCGAGAACCTTGACGACGAGTTCGCCGACCTTGGCCTCGTGAGCGACGTCGACCTTGCTGAGACTCTTGTGCACGAGCGCGACGAACGGATTCAGCGCAGCATTGCTCTTGAGACCCATGACCTTGACGAAGATGTTCCCGAGAACGAAGACCTGGAGACCCTTTCCGGTTCGCGTGCTAACTAGATGGACGGGCGCCTTCGGCTCCTTCGGTACTTCGTAGCTGCTAGTCGGGTTGAAAGCGGACCCGTTGAGAACCTTGGTGATCTCCTTCAAGGCGGCGGCAAAGTCATTGCAGATATGGACGTCAATGGTAACGATGCCCTCGGGTACGATAGCCTCCCAAGAAAGGTGAGTCTTGTTAGACTGCAAGAACTTGGATGACTTGATCTTCACGTCCTGGGTCTTGTGGGCGTGAACACCGGTCTCGACAAACTTCTTCGCGAGGTGCGACTCGAACGTCTCGACCTTCTCGTTGAAACCCCAGATCTCCTGCTTGTCGTCCGCCTTGAGAGCCTGCTCGCCGAACCACACTCCGAGCGTCTTCTCCGTGACGTTCGAGACTCCGGGAACTTCCACCAAGGGGTCGAGGCTGATCAGGCCAATGGGCTGGCGAGCGTCGATGTTTGAAGGAGTCGCGCCACCAGGAGAGCGAGCCTCGTGCCTCTCGTAGCGCCAAGTGTCGGAGTCGTTCAAGTGGTAGACCCAGCAGTCGTTGTTCGAGGTCTCGCCAGTCTTATAGTCGATACCGTTGCTGAGGTAATAGTGAACCGGCTTGTCCCCAATGTGAGGTCCAACGGTCGCGTCGAGCGCCATATCATCGAACGACAAGAACGCGTGGTTCCAGAACGCAGTACGGGTATCGGGGTAAACTCCATCGACCGCTGGGACGACGATCTTGTTCATGTCACCGCCGAAGTAGGGGCTATTGGTCTTGCCCCAGCCGACGAGAGGAGTTTCATTGACGAACCCGAAAGGTTGAGCGTAGTGCCATACGAGCTTCTTGTAATCGTGACCGTTGACTAGTGCGAGAAGAGACCCGGTGAAGACAGCGGCAGCCTGGTCGTAGCAGTTGACGGGGTAAGCATCGCTCGCGGGTACCTTCTTGGCAGTGATATGACGGGCCCAGAGGTTAACGTTGAAATAAGTCTCGACTCCAGAGGTGGTGTAATGAGACGACCCGTGAACCGAATCAAAGACGTGGCCAGTACCCGAGAAGACGGCGTTGGTGATAGCAGAAATATAGCCCTTGAGATCTGTGACAGGGATTTTCGCCTTGGCCGCAAGCTCCCTCGAACGAATGAGATAGAACTCAAGAGCAGCACGGGGAAGACCCCTCGTATAGATGTCGCGAGTAATCCTAGAGCCGTTGAAAGGGGAAACGGCGTAGATCTCGAGGTGATGAGAAATGTCGTGTGTGTACGTCTTGTTGCCAGACTTGTAGCTGCACTGCCAAACGACCTGTCCCTTGATACCCCACGGAAGAGAGTCCTTCTGACCCTCGACGCGCTGCTCCTTGAGATCGACAGTAAAGATTTTGTGGTGGGCGTCGGACTGGGCGGTGTGGGAAACGAGGATCTGGTGGTGATTATGGTCCTTGATGTGCGCCTCGATGGTTAAGGTCTGGACCGGCGGCAAACTGGCCGGGAACTCGCAATGGAACCTGACCTGCCTCGACTTCGCGGCAGTCATGTCGATGGTGCAGGGATTTTTGACCTCCGGGCTGAACTCATCGTAGAGCGGCAGATCAAGGGAGAAGCCGGGGGAGTGGTCTTTCTCATCAAGGACGGGGTAAAGAGGAGTGATCGTGATACGCTTGACTGTAATCAGAGCGCGGTATTAGCGCCAGGTAGTATATATGCACAAATTTACTCACCGAAACTGGCCTACGAGTCGATTTCCAAGCGGAGAGTGCGTTAAAATGTCAGTATAAAGGTTATTGTGTGGGGAAACACAGATTCGTCACATACATGGTGGACGTGAGCCATCGCTTGCCTGGACGGTATTGTTAGCAACGGAAAAATTCGCCGAATTAGAGCTACTCACGTTAGACTTGGAGGATATGAGGAGAGCTAGTGAGAGACGGTTTTATGTAGCTACGACGCCCAAGACTGTGTTTTTATAGGAGGATACAACACTCACAAGCGCCGGGAATGTTATAACCGTGCACGGCTACCGCCTGTCCGACCTCGCGGTTTAGCATACCTTAAGGAACAGGATGTGCGGATTTAATATTTCAGGGATAGAAAACGTTGT
>JANWGL010005447.1:0-23228 GCA_025200755.1 Ceratobasidium sp. C01 | reverse complement strand
ATTGTTTTCTATTATTACAGCTAAGGCCAAAGTCCGCGCGATTGGGGGATACGGCTCTCGGAAGGTTGCACGTGATGGGACTTTAGGGCCGAGCATTGGACAGCCGCACCCGGCTGCTACCCGGGTCTGACCCGCGCGGGCAAAAGTGGGCCGGACCCGGGCAAGGTCCGGGCGGGCTGTGCGGGTGATGGGTCGCACCCGGGTAGTATTACCAATGCCCGGGCTGCCCGGCGCTAAAGTGAGTCCAAAGCACTCCCGCCGTGAATGTCAATAGCACTTGTCGTTATTGTCTAGAGTTATGTTAGTACTAGTAGAAAAGACGTTATTCCTCACGGTAACATTATTTAGAAGCTGTTATTGACGGGTTGAGGAGACCAAGTCTCTTGGTCAATATGAAACGAACATTTTTAGGCAGTGGTCTCGTGACCGACTACCCACCAGTATTCGATGGTATAGTTGACATTTGACGTCGGATTGAATGCCAATGACAGTTTGTATACATATCTGGTCCTCTCTGACGGAGTGGCCTTTGCTCAAACCGAGAAAGTGAGGAGTTAGAGTGGAGACAATAGACAGAATCTATTGGTCATATATCCTACGGGCACCCGGTGCTTACCCGGGCCTGCCCGGGCAAGTGGCCTCCGCAGCGGGTGGTATCCGGGCGGTTAGCCGAATTCGCAATACCCATCAAAAACCCGCGGGTATTGCCCGGGTACGCCCATGCTCGGCCCTATGGGACTTGCAATACTTTTTTGAGGCAGTGTATATGACGTATGAGCTCCTACCTCGATGGTCAACCCACTCCACCCTGCCGATCGTGCACCTCGATCGTACTTCAACACTACGCGGGCAGTCGAAGGGATTGTATCAATTTACAGAAAGCCCATTGAACGATGATGAGGTGGCGCATCCGATCCTAATTCGCCCGTTCTCGGTCTCGTCCGCATCCGACAACCCCACTTCCATTCCACGCGGTGTCCGGCCCTCTTGTCCCATAGTCGCGCTCGGAGATCCCGCGTTCAAACGTGGGACTCGAACTCGGTCCAGAGAGTCCTATGGCCCCAACGCCTCGTACGTTAGTTTCCCGCCAGCTGTGAGAGTAAGTCGCATCATAGTCGCTCCTGTCCCGAAGAATTCCGTTTCCCGCCTGCGCCCCCCGCGCTTCCACCTCCACCCGCACCCCCGCTGACCATAATCCCGACACCACACATCGTACGGCGCAGCCACCTTCTTCTCCATTTCTTTTAGAACTCGGACCCAACACTCACGATCGAACCAGCCCCGCTCCCTTGATTCGACCTACCGCTCCCACTCCGTCCCCACGGCTGCTTATGCGTGCCAGCCCGAGCCGGGAAGTCGCCCTCCGTACCAGTTGGCCTTCCAAAGCGGCCCCTAAATGTTGCGATGGATGACTGGGGCGTGCTGGGATCCGACCCTCCTAAGCCGAGTGAAGGCTGCGTTTTCGGCGTTTGGCTTTCGAGTTGACGAAGCGTAGCGGATTAGGGCTGAGATGGTGATTGGGATAGGCGAAGGGCGAATAGGTATGTTCCATGTTTTGAGGTCGGGGTGGCTAGCTTGGTTTGAGGAGGATGGAGGATGTGCGGGCGCTAATTGATCAGGAGGTATTGGATGGTTCAACTGTGACTGCGCGGAAAGGCGCTTGAGGTGAGCCGGCGCGGGGTGTGCGATGGTTCGACTCAGGTTGGTCGGACGTGTTGGAGCCGCAGCCTGGAGTGGTTGGGATGAAGACTTGCGGCGGGAGGAGGGAGATTTGTGCCGTGAGGATGAAGATATGGATATTTTGGGTGACAGCGGGGTGAAATAGCTGTCGATTGTCCAGGTGGATCCGTTGGAGGTGATATAATCAAATGAGGAGGTGCGTCTAAGGGATACCGAGATGTGACACAACCAGGGACAACCAAGGTGGGTAAAATCTATTTCCATGCTACGCCTAGTGGGTTATTTGACCGAATTTACAGGAGTCTGTCATTACTGGGGGTGCGAGTCGCATCAAGTCACCATCCGACGACTCTGGCCGGGCAGTTTTGACATATTTGGCTTTTAAGCAGGGACACTGAGGAATGGTGCGTGATAGTACCCTATCGAACATTAACAAGTTGCCTAGTTTCCATTTTCATCTCAAGTTACCTACGTCGACCCAGCTCGCTATGGTGTTGCCCGCCTGTTAGAAATACAGCTTATGATGGTTGGATACTTCATAGTAATTTTGTCACCTCACATATTGAATAATTCAATTGCAAATAATCCGCACCTCGAAGTGGTCTTGGACAAGATTGCTTATATTTTATGATTCTCGCATTTTAAAGTCTTCGTCCTTGAGACTATTTGGGTATGCGAAAGCTTTGGACCAGCGTTGTCAATTTATCATTAACAATTTCCTGGGTTAATGAATAACCAAAGGACTATTACGTTAGGGGCTTTCCCAGTACATATCGTTCAGGACCCCTTCCAGCCCTCCCCCAAACAACACAGTGATATGGATCAGTTATACCCTAATAAAGCACACCGGGAGTCCCGGCCCAACCAGAAAACATGAGGAATCCTCCGTCTAATATCTTTTTCCGAGATCGTCCTCATCTAAATGTGATGTAGCTTAGTACAGACAGGACGCCTGACATGGGGTTAATAAACGTACAATACGCCAGACATTGTTAGCCCGCGGACGTTTCTTCGGTGAAAAATCCCAGCAGGATTTGAGTAGCGACCACAGTGTATCTCCCTGATTGCTATTCCACGAAATGAAAAACTCGGGTCGCTCAGGAATCGATTTTAATTCGAGGATTGATTTGATGAGCTTGAGGTCCGACACGCCAGCATGTGGTACCTCGCCCGTGATTGCCTCCTACTTCAATTAGCTTAACCCTGCAAGTAACAGCTCTACAAGTAACCACGAGACGCACTAGTATTGTCTACGGGATAAAATGTTAGTACTTGTTCACCATGTCTCAGAACCGTTCAAGGACGCACCATGCCAAGCGCATATATGTCAGCTTTGTAGCTATATTTACCTCCTTCCTCCAACAGCTCTGGTGCCTGGCCAAAGTAACGGTCAGTAATAGTCATAATTCTTGAAAGAAAACCCCCACCGCCCAACGGATCGTAATGCAGTTCTTCGCTACGGTCGTAGTGAACCTGAGTGTACTTTCCAATAAGATAGCGTTTCCGAAGTCCACAATCAAGGGTGTTTCGTCACTAGAAATCAGCACATTGGACTGTAGGAATCGGTCAAGGGAATGGTTTTACTAGGCTCGGTGGACATACTCCTTTAAGATCACCATGTATCTAGATAACGTCGTCAGCTGCGTGCAAAGAATGGAATGTACGGTACGTTACAATGTCTACTCCGTGAAGATACGCCAGACCTTCGCATATCCCAGCACTCTGTGAACAGGGACCAGTTGTAGTAAATACGCGGAGGCGCGGAAGCCACGGGACTCATACTATTTTGCAGCGATCGGCTCCGGGATGTCCACTAATATACGATGGAAGATTGCCATGCTCTATCCACCGGGACACCATCCCCAACTTCCCCCCGAAATTCACAAGCCCAAGTAACATTGCCACATTCGAATGCTGGCACTTCGACCACTTATACAGCTCTCGAGCTGCATCCTATAGTTTATTTAGAGCTAAAGACCACAAATTAAAGGGAAACTATCACCTTGAGCGGCTTCTGGTCTTCACTTAAGTTAATGTGGATCCTCATCGTCTTAATTGCAACTCTTGAGCCGTCGTGGAGCCTCCCCCGGTATATATCACCAAACCCGCCGCTGAATACTGGGTAGGTACTGTAGGAAGCGTGGTCCAAGCTGGAGGTAAGGTTCTCGCAACCATGTTTAACGAGAAGCGCAATGACATCATCAATCGTCTGAGAGCGGGTGTTATCAGCGTAGTATGTGAGGGAGAGCTCTGTATCCCACCATTAAACTGCTCATGACATCCTCTAGCTCTCCGATTCGCAGTCTGAGTCCCTCCGCTGAGATGGTCCTCATCTAGGCATGATATAGTTCAGGACAGGTCAGATTCCACGCTGAATCGATGTACACACAAGTTCCCAAACATTGAATGAGCGTGGCCGTTTCCTGGGTGTGGGGTCCCAACAGCGTTCCAGCAAAGCCCACAGTGTATCACCTTGATCACTCGTCAATGGGATCGAAAGTTGAGGCCGGGCGGGAATTTCCCCTCTCATCGCCCTCCTCATTACCTCGGGTTTCCCTATTCTGCCATATGGCCTCTCGCCCGTGAGTATCTCCTGTTTTTGTTAGCCTTACCGTAACTAACATCTTCGCAAATAATCACGAGACACACCAGTATCGTCTACAGCAAGAACAAGAAATTAGCACTTGTACATCGTATCCTAGCACCGTTTGAAGCCGCACCATGCCAAGTGAATACACATCGGATTCAAAGCTATACCCACTCACTCCCTTCCACAACTCTGGCGCCTAACAGAGCCAACGTTAATCGTGGTGACGGCTCTTATATGGGACCCTCACCATCCAATGGGGCGAAATATGGAGATCTTCATCGGAAGGTCGTAGGAACGATTGGGCGTCCCCAAAGCTGGAAACCAAGGGCGTCTCGTCGCTGGAAATCAGCACATTGCCCTGTGATATTCAGTCAGAAATATCTCCACTTGGGTTAGTGGACATACTCCTTGAAGATCACCATGTATCTACACAACATCGTCAGCCGCGTGCGAAGATAGGAACGTACAGTACGTTACAATGCCAACTCCGTGTAGATATGCTAGACCTTCGCATATCCCAGTATTCTGTGAACATGGGTGAGTTTTAGTAAATGCACAAAGGCATAGATGCCATGAGACTCAGACTATTTTGCAGCGATCAACGTCAAGGTGGCTATCAATGTACGACGGAAGATCGTCCATCCACTCAGTCACTACTCCGGCCGCGCCGAAGAGCTTCCCCAGCCCAAACACGCCAATCACGTTTGGATGGTGGCAGTTTAAACGCTTGTGAGCCTCTCTAGTCGCCTCCTATAGTTTCTTTAGGGCCATGCGCTGGGAATTGAAGGAAAACCGTCACCTTGATAGACTTGTTTCCCCTAGTAAAGACCCTCATCAACTGAGTCGCAACTATTGAGCCGTCGGAGGGCCCTCCTTGATATATATCGCCATAACCGATATCGAGTTCTGGGCGGGTATCGTTGGAAGCGGAGTCTAAGCTGAAGGTAAAGTTCTCGCAACCATGTTTAGCGAGAAATGCGATGGCATCATTCATCGTCTGAGAGCGTGTGCTGTCAGCAAACAGCGTCTGAAGGAGAGCTCTGTGTCCTACCTTTAGGCTGTTCACGACTCCTTTTGGCTCCCCGATTCTCGGTCTAAGTCCCTTCGCCGACATTGTCCTGATCTAGACAAGTTATAACTTAGAATGGATGAAACCCCCACGCTGAATACACACAAGTTCCCAAACATCGAAGGCACACGGACGTTTCTCCGGTGTGAAGTCCCAGCAGCGCTCCAGCAGCGACCATAGTGAATCTCCTTGGTCGCTCGTCAGTGGGATCAAAAGACAAGGCCGAGGAGGAACTTCTTTCGCCCCAATCAACTTAGCAACAACTTTGAAGTTCGGCATGTTGGCATATGGCACTTGGCCTGTAATTGTCTCCTATTTTCATCAGCGTAACGCGGCAAGAAACGTTTGTTAAGCAACCAAGAAGCATACCAGTATTGTCTAGGGCAAGGAACATATATTATCACTTGCATAGCAGGTTTCAGAACATTATCAGGGCGTACCATGCCAAGCGCGTACACATCTGATGCATAACTACGCTTGCTCGCATCTTCTACTAACTCTGGCGCCTGAAGGGCATAAGGTTATTACTGCTCAAGACTGTGAAAAACAGTATCCTACCGTCCAAGGTAGTGATAGCGCCTTCAAGGTAGTTGTAACAGTCGTCAACGTGCGTTCTAGCAGGACGGCGCTCCCGAAATCGGTGATCAAAGGTATTCCGTCATCAGAAATCATAACATTAGCCTGCTCTGTTATAGTCGGTATCTGTTGTTTGGTTCACATAAAACGTACCCCTTTGAGGTCTCCATGTACCTGAAAGAGTCGTTAGGTGAGAAATCCGAAGGGATTTTCAAAGCGTACATACGATTCTCATCTTATGCAGATATGACAAGCCACCGCATATACCCGTACTCTGCGAACAGAATTATTTCATACCAGTCCCGAGCAAAGTGGGACTAGAAAACGAACCAGCTGACAACGGTCCGCTTTGGGGTTTTTATTGAGATACGAGCAGAGGTTTCCATTCCTGGCCCATTCGGACACCATGCCTATCTGATTACGGAAACTCACAACCCCGAGGCACTTGAGCACATTTGGGTGTTGACATTTCGACCATACACGAAGCTCCCGGGCCACACCCTATACCAATATCAGTTGTAGGGCAATTGCTATACAAAAGAATCAAATACCCTGAGTGTTTCGCGAATCTCTTGGGAGCCCGTTACCATCCTCACTACCTTGATTGCGACCTCAGAGCCATCGTGTAACTTGCCTCGGTAGATGTCACCAAACCCGCCACTAAAAATGGGGGAGGCGCTGCCGGAAGAGAGATCTAAACGACTCGTGATGTTCTGGCAGTCTTGGCCACCGAGAGCATTGAAAATACCATCAAAAGACTAGGGATTTACAGGTCAGTAGAGTAGCACTCTAGGATATGATGTACGACGTACTGTGAGGGGACTTATCGGTGAATCAGGCCTGACGCTCGGAAGCTCCCGAGAGGTGTCGATATTATTCAAAGGGGGAGTGTGTGGCTGTAAACATAGTAAGCTGAGGTTGCGCGTAGCAGGGAGGTCTGAAGGCTGAAAATGGAACTTACTCCCTGTGGTACCAACAAGCTCAGATCGGAAAGATCGAGACTCTCCATAGAAGTTCCCTTCAGATACAGATAATATGAGCCTCGGAATAGTTAATGTGACTTAGAACACTTCGGTTCTGACTTACTATCTATGTCGTGAAGTGCAATGAGCCTATGCGGTTGAAACCCTCAGGACACGCCGCGAACTTATCACTCACCTCCTGAAGTACGCACCCAGGGCGGTTCTATCAGCAGCCATTACTATAATACTCACTTCGGCTCACCATCTATCTCTAGGTGATTAATGTTTCCCAAAACTCAGCGAAAATATAGCTCACCTCGTCCATACTAGGGTTTACCTCTGCCTAGCGACCCCCATCCACCCCAAACTACCTCAGGAAACTGTTTATTCTCCATAACCTAATCCTCGACTTACCATTTTATCGCAACGATAATATCCAAAACCAATGTTCTGCTGCCGTAGTCGACGTGATGGGCAAGGGCAAGTTTAGCGCCACGGCGTGGCGGCCTCCGGCAATAGCCGCTCACTAAAATGAAATATCAACCCAGAGGTTCAGTGTTGATCAAATTGATGGGATATTGGTTAGAAGTTGAAATTCATAAGATAATGCTTGGTGATATAGGTGAGGCGTACGGTGCGTGCTCGCTATCCAACATGTAGATGCGCTGGATCAAACGACCCGATTCTAACACCTGTGCTTATGTCTAGGATACAATTGGTCATTTCGGGGCATCTTGGGACTCCGAAGTTGAAAATATGCTATTTATCGGTCATGCAGTAATTCTTGCTTGAACACGAGGTGTTATCTCTACTACTTATATATCAGTCTGTACATTAGTCTGCACATTGATCTGTATAAAAGTTTATAGCAAAGGTATTACGATACGAAACCAATATTCTCATTCCCCACCTCGCATCCTCACAAACCGATCCTCCCAAGCTCTCACACTCTTCCTCACACTGGGACACACCGCCAACCTCGCCCTCTCCCCCGTCGCAACACCCAACTCGCGTCCCTTTCCTTCAAACCACGTCGCATTACGCCCGGTCGTTGCACCGTTGCCAATGGCCCTCGCGAGCGCCTGACGACGGATATTAGCGTTCAACGAGTGAACAGCGGGGAGGAGTGCGCGAGCGACGCGGTGGGAGGCGGCTTCGATGTCGGGGATGATTCGGGGGAAGAGGGTTGCGCGGGCTGAGGAGCGGGGTGTGCGGAGGAGGGAGGAGAGTTTGGTACGGATGCGAGTTTGTTGGAGGTTCATGGAGGCGTTGAATTGGCGGACGCCCTGTAAGAATAACCATGAGGTGCTCAGGCGTATATGAACAGTTTAGTGAGACTTATTACTTACCAACGTCGAGTATAGGTACTGTCCAGCTCGCCACCTCCGTTCGATGCCCAGTCCACGAAGGATATTCCACTGAACCAAATCGAGTATGCTCGGTCGGTTCACAGAAAACAGCGAGCGACTGACACGTTCCGGCGTGAAAACTAGTATGCGAACTCGGTGAAGAGCTGGGTCCTGAGTGAGCGAACGTAGGAGTTGACTTGAAGCTGCAAGCGAGTCGAGGTCTGGTAGATCAAGGTGCCATGCTGCGGAGCAAGTTAAGAGGGCAGTTCAGACAAAACGAGCAGAGAGACAAGAATAGTAGGGGACTAACATATCTGAAGCCATATTTCAGGCGGGAATACCGGAGTGTTGTATGGTGGTTCCATCGAAGCGATAAGGTACAGTTATAGAAGGTAATGGAGGAGGTCTAGGCTCACGTGTGGGGCCACGTGACGCAGAGGTGGGTATGACGCAATGGGGCTCCAGGCCTTTATCGGGGACCCTGGACACAGCTGCCATCGTTGAGGCATCAAGAAGGTTTTCGCTGGCTCCACTCACGCTGAACTACCACGCACAACATGCCCACCGACAAACCCTCGACAGGTGGAGCAGCGTCGGGATCAGGCTCGGGCTCTTCATCGGGTGGCTCGGGCGGTACAGTGCGCCCCACCGCGGCACAGTCTGCAGCACAGAGCACAGAGGCAACTACTTTTACTTTCTCTTCAAAGCGTTCTCCGTTTATACACACTTCTCCTCCCGGTGCTATTACTTTCGTCTCGCCCTCGCGCAAGACCGGCGACACCCACCGCGATCGTCATCATCGAAGGCAGCCAGGCGCCGCCCCCGCCCCGTCCACCCGCTCCGAGTTCAGTTCAGACTGGATTCCCCTACGGCCTCTCAAGCCGGTGAAGGACGTACCGCTCCCGATTTTCTCTTCTCCGGACGGGGATCAGAACGCTACCGGCCGGCCAGACGCAAGCGCCAACACAGCGGTCTTTGCCTCTCGTTCACCCTCCGACTCTCGTAAATCAGGCGCTCGACACGCCCCACGATTGTCTCTAATCGCACAGCACTATCATGCTACGTCTCGACATCCATCTTTCGATGCTCCTCCTCATTTGATAACGCCACCGCCAGCGGATCCGTTCAGACAACCCGTACCGTACGACGGCTACTTCCCCCTGATGCCACCTAAAACCACCCCCTCTTCATCCTCCCGACATAAATCCTCATCTTCACGCCACAAGTCTTCATCCCAACCACTCCAAGTCCAAGGATCTTCCAGTACTCCTGACCAACCAGAGTCGAGCCATCGCACACCCCGCCCCGGCTCATCCCGAGCGCCTTCCCGCGCACACACGGCCAAACCGTCCAGTGGCTCCCGATCATCTAGCGCCCGCACACCCTCCATCCTCCTCACCCACCCCAAACCAGGCCCCCAACCACCCCCGACATCAAGCTCCAAGCACGGAACATCCCTATCCGCGCTTCACCCATCACAATCTCTACCTCAATCTCAAACCGCCACGCCCCGTCAACTCAAAAGCCGAACGCCGAAAACGCAATCCCCGCCTGGCTCAGGCTCGGATCCCAACACGCCGCAACCGTCCATCGCGGCGTTTAGGGATTGCTTTGGGATGTTGACTGCTACGGAGAATGTGTTCCCTGTGAAGGCTGGTTCGCACAAGCAGCCGCGAGGACGGAGTGGAAGTAATGGGTCGGATCGCGGGAGCGGGTCGGGCTCGATTGTGGGTGTTGGGTCCGAGTTCCAGAGGAGATGGACGAGGAGGTGGTTACGCCGTACGATGCGCGGCGTAGGAAGCATGGGCAGCGGAAGTACGAGTGGAAGCGGGAGCGCAGGAAGCACAGGCGGGAAACGGAACTCTTCCAACGGAGGAACAGGAACGACCATGATGCGCCTCACTCTCACAGCCGGCGAACAACTCACGTCCAAGGCTTCTGGGTCCCAGGACTCCCTGGACCGAGTCCGCGTCTCACGTTCGAATGCGGGTTCGCCGAGCGCGTCTATGGGCGGAGAGGGTCAGACGCCGCGTGGGATGGAGGTGGGGTTGTCGGATGTGGACGAGACTGAGAACGAGAACGAGGGTGAGGGCGAATCGGAATCGGATGCGCCTTCGGTTGTTGGGGGGCTGGGTCCCGGAGCTGGAGGAGCCGAGCCTGGAGCGGGCGAGGGGAAGGGTGGGGGAGGAAAGGAAGGAGAGATGGGCCCGATAGATGGACAGGAGATGATGGAGAACGATCAACCCACCTCGGTTCCTGCTCCCACCTCAGTTGCGCTGGCATAACTCCCCGCCATCCAACCCTCCAACCCTCCAACCCTCCATCCTTCAATCATATACCAAAAAAAAACTTTATAAAATTCAAGTACGTGCACCTCTCTCCCAACACCGGCCTAATCCTCGTGATGGCCATTACACTACTCACGCTTCGTTCTGTTCCTCCGTTTATAGTAAAATCCTCTCTGGTTTTGGGTCTAGGTCTAGGTTTGGGTTCTTGTTCTGTTCGATTTTTGATGTGATTCGAGATTTGGGTTTTTGCATGCAGTGTACTTGTATCTCTGTTACACACGTTTTCTTGACTCGCACTCGCACTCGTTTCCATTCTCCATTTTCTGACCTCCATTCTCCATTCTTCGCACTGCCACCTCCCACTCCGTTACTTCATGCCAATACACGCCATGACATGTCATAACCTTCCACTCATTTCCTCCTCACACGGATTTTATCAGGGTGTAGCTGTTCGGGTAATTCTAGTGTAATTTTCTATTTAGGGCTTCATCTCGTGTCTCGCTCACTCGATCGTTCGATAGACTTTTCAACGTGAATGATAAACAAACTAAACTAAACTTACCTTCGATCGTGCGCGTCAAAATACCCAAGATGAAGATGAAGTACGATCGAGAGGCACGATCGGCCGGGCGGAGTGGACTGTGCATCGAGGTCAAACCTCACACGTCATCAGACTGTGGTAATATACTAGTATTGAAATCAAATTATCAGGAAAGGTTAAAAATAAATGTGGAGGTGATGTACCAAGGCCTGGAACGAGCGAGTGAGCGATCGGGATGGGCTGGTAGGTATTGTAATGGAGGTGACTGTACGATGGTTTTGTGGATTGATATTTCATTTTTGTCGGGCGTTTGTTGCCGGGCGTCTGTGGTGGGCGCCTATGAGTGAGCGTCTATTTCCGGGGAATTCCGCCGTGCCCCGCTTTCCCTTACCCTTACCCTCGACTACCGTGGCAAGAGATTAGTTTTAGTTCTTCTCTATACGATAAAATGGTTAGTTGGGGGGTAGCGTACGGAAAATTCGCAGCTTCCTGACGTAGTTTGCGATGGATGGGTGTCGCTAGTCTGGGTTGAACCCGAGCACGGATGTGGTGAGTTCTGTTTTCACTGAGTTTTGGCAAGTATTAATCAACTAAAGATAGATGGTGAGTAGAACGATAGGGCTGATTCCTGATAGGATTATTCTGAATGCCTTTAGGAGGTGAGTGGCGGGTTTGTATATATAATGGACGACAAGAGTATTCTAAGTCATATTAATGTTTCCAGAATCCACATTATCTGAAACGAAAGGTGGGGTTTGAATCCTCATCTTTCCATTCTCGTTCCGATTAGCTGGGCACACACCAGGTTGGCTCATCAAATGTACACAGCCACACATCGCTCCGTCAACTAATATCTACGATTTTCCGAAAATTCTGAGTGTTGGGTTTGATTCACCGCCACGTCTGCCCAAGGTGTGTCATATATCGCATCTCCAAGCATTGCTCACTCGACCTGTAAACCCTTAGCCTTTTGAGGATACTATTAGTGCTCTGGGTGGAGACTCCCAGAACATCACGAACCTCTTGAATCTCGCTTCCTGCAGTGCAACCCCTGTTTTTAGCGGCGGATTTGGGGACATTTATCGGGGCGAACTACACGACAAATCCGAAGTCGCAATCAAGGTAGTGAGGGTGGTCATGGACTCGCAAGGGACTCATGAGACACTCCGGGTATTTGACTCTGTTGTGTGGCAACTGTTCTATGACTGAAATTGGATATCGGTGTAGGATGCGGCCCGGGAGTTTAGTGTATGGTCGAGATGTCAACATCCAAACGTGCTCAAATGTCTCGGGGTCGTGAGTTTCCGCAACCAAATAGGCATGGTATCCAAATGGATCAGAGATGGAAACCTGCGCTCGTACCTTGATGAATATCCCAAAACGGATCGTTGTGAACTGGTTCGCTTTTCAGTTCTGCTAGGCCCGGGCCTGACGTGAAGTGACTCGGTTCACAGAGTACTGGTATATGCGCTGGCCTGTCGTACCTGCATGGTGCGGGAATTGTATGTACCCTTTAAATGTCCCTTTGGGTTGCTCACCTAACAACTATTCCAAGTGCATGGAGATCTCAAAGGAGTACGTGTCACATGGGTTGGATATATGATATTGATGGTCACAAACCAGGTTAATGTTATGATTTCTGATACCGGGGCACCCATGGTGACCGATTTCGGGAGCGCCATCCTGCTAAAACCCACGTTGCCGGCTACTACTATCACCCTGAAGGCGCTATCACTGCCTTGGACGGTAGTATACTGTCAATTTACAGTCCTGAATAATAATCATGTGTTGTTTTTTCAGGCGCCGGAGCTGCTAGAAGATGCGAGTAAACGTAGCTTTGCGTCGGATGTATATGCACTTGGCATGGTGCGCCCTGATATAGTTCTGAAACATGCTGTGCAAATTATGATTACCGTTCCTTGCTGTAGACAATACTGGTGTGTTTTGTGGTCGCCTGAACAAACATTGCTCACTGTGTTAAGCTGATGAAAATAGGAGACGATCACAGGCCAAGTACCATATGCCGATATGCCGAATCTCGAAATCGTTGCTAGGCTAATCGGGGCAAAAGAGATTCCTCACCGGCCTCATCTTTCGATCCCGTTTATGAACGAGCAAGGAGATACACTGTGGTCACTACTGGAACGCTGCTGGGACTTTTTGCCGGAAAAGCGTCCACGCGCACTCCATATTTGGAAACTTGTGCGTATATCAATTCAGTGTGGAGGTTTGATCTACCCTGAGCTGTGCCTTGTCCAGATGAAGTCAATCTCGGCAGAGGGGCTTAGACAGGGAATCGGGGAGCTAAGCAATACGCTCGGTGATCTACTGGTGAGCTAGAGTACTCTAGCTCACGCACTGCCTACTGACATCACATACTCTCAGACGATCGACGACATCATTACACTTCCACGCGGAGACCAAATTCATCTCAAGGTAGCGCTTCCCGTCAATTTGTGGTGCATGACTCTGAAGGAATTGTAGGATACTGCCCCAGAGGTGTACAAGTGGCTAATATCCCCAGGTATGCGTCGCGTGCTCGGACTCGTGGAGTTTCGCGGCCAGCCGAGGATAGCGACTCCGTGGATGGAATACGGTGATCTTCCATTGTATCTTCAGAGCCACCCTGAAGCCGATCGTTGCAAAATTGTACGAGTCCATAGGTTTTGCGCCTATACGTACTCAATAATACCCACATCTATCTACAGAGCACCGGGATATGCGAAGGAATGGCATATCTTCACGGAGCGAACATCGTAACGTCTAGCACATTGCTACTTTGGCACGCGGCTAATGATATTGGATGACTTCCCGTAACTTCTAAACCCCAGCTAAGCTAAGCTAAGCTAACATCTGCGAGCTAAAGGGCGGAGATATGCTTCCGACCCGTTGATTCCGGTGACGAAACGGGTGCAAATTAGGTCAAAGCCACGAATGTCGTGGCATAGAATGAAAGAGGGCATATGAAAGAGTCGCCATGTCAGTTTTTTAAGCGTATTACGAAGAGACGAATGTAACTAGCCAACATTCGATTATCCCCCACCTGACGGATCCGCCGGGTCGGAAGCAGCCTTCCGCCCTTTAGCTCGCGGGCGTTAGCTTAGCTTTAGCTTAGAGCTTACGGGAAGTCATCCATTGTCTAGATACATGGTGATCTTAACGGAGTATGCCCCACCAATCTAGTACCAATATATCTCTGACTGGCTGTTACAGTCCAATGTGTTGATTTCCAGCGCCGGGACACCCGCAATTATTGGCTTTGAAAGAAGATCATTTATCCATTCTTATCCTCGAGGGGGCGGCCTTCCAAGCCACTGGGTAGTGGGAGTCTATTTTAAGGATCACCATCGGGATTAATGTCACTTCTTTTAGACACCCGGGCTGTTGGCGGGTAGACAGTGCTTTGAAGCCGACATGTTTGCACCTGGCATGGTGCGTCCACGAACGTTTGTTGACCTTCCAAGCCACTGGGTAGTGGGAGTCTCTTTTAAGGATCGCCATCGGGACTAATGTCACTTCTGTTAGGCACCCGAGCTGTTGGTGGGTAGACAGAGCTTTGAAGCTGACGTGTATGCACTTGGCATGGTACGTCCAAGAACGGTTGTCATCTCCCGAGGGGCTCTAGAGAAACAGACTTAGCTAGCTTATGCCCCAGACCCTCAGGAGTGCTTGGGATGTTGGGGTCACCGCACCCCAGCTGTCCCAGAATGTTCCTAAGACTCCGGGGCATAAAATAATTAAGCTCATTCTTGGGAGCTCTCATGAGCTATAGATGACTTTACTGACGTAAGTTCTTGCTCTTGTTCTTGCCATAGACGATAATGGTGGGCCTCATCGTTATTTACAAAGATATTTGTGACATTGTTAGGCTAATTATAACAGGAGATATTTGGGGGTCAAGTATCACCCACCAAACGACTGGACCCACATATCGGTCTGATAACCGGGATCCCGATCCCTCAGCGACCTGAACTTTATATCCCAGTGACGAGTGATCAAGGGGATACACTGTGGTCGTTGCTGAAACATTGCTGGGATTTCACACCGGAGAAACGCCCGCGTACGCTCGATGTTTGGGAACTTGTGTGTATATCAATTTGGCGTAGGCATTTAGTCTATCCTGAATTATATCCTGCATAGATGAGGAGAATCTCGATGAAAGGACTTAGACTGAGAATTGGAGAGCTAGAGGATGTCCTGAATAGTCTCATGGTAGGTTAGAGAACTCCCCTTCACGTATTCCTTGTTGACATTGCATACTCTCAGACGATTGACGATGTCATCACGGTTCTTGTTAAACACGGCTGCAAGAACCTCGCCTCTAGCTTAGATCCCGCTTCCTCCAGCACTTATCCGATATCCAGCGGCGGATTCGGTGATGTGTACCGAGGGAAGCTCCGTGACGGCTCAGTAGTCGCGATTAAGACAATGAGGATCCATATCGACCCAAACGAAGATCAGAAGCCGCTGAAGGTAAAATTCTCCCTTCAATTCGTAGAACGTGACTCTGAAGAAATTGCAGGAAACGGCTCGAGAGTTGTATAAGTGGTCGAAATGCCAGCATTTGAATGTAACAAGATTACTTGGGCTGGTGAAATTCGGTGGAAAGCTGGGGATGGTGTCCCACTGGATGGAACACGGCAACCTTCCGTCGTATATTAGTAGGTACCCCGAAGCTGATCGCTGCAAAATGGTATGAGTCCGGTGGTTCCTATACCTCTACGTGTTCGCTACAACCTATACTTGTTCACAGAGCACCAGGATATGCGAAGGTCTTGCATATCTACACGGAGTAAACATTGTAACGTATTGTACATCTCTCCATTTCCATACTCTGCAATCGAGCCATTCGAGCAAGCATCAAACCTCCTATCTTAGTTATCCTATAGGAGTATGTCAAATATCGAATGAGGCACAACCCACGCGATTCGTGCCAGGAGCCCAGCTCCATTTTTGGTGCTGACTGAGCATAACGTAACCAGTCATCGCCGCATTGGTAGGCAATGCCTCGTGCTGGACACAAGGTCAATCGTGCCCTTGCCTTGGACGTCGACCACCGTGACATAATATTAGTTTTGAATTTCCCTGCGATAAAATGGTCAGTCGAGGAGTATCATACGGAGGATGGACAGCTTCTTAACGTAGTTTGATAGGGGTGTTGCTTCTTCAAGCTGAACCCCAGCGTGGATCAAATAAACAGTTTTTGGCAAGTTTCAATCATCTGGAGACATACGGTCAGTTGAGATAATTACGATAGGGCTCATTGCTAATAGACTTATCCTGGGTGTACCTTCTCTGCTATACGGCGCTTGGATCCCCTGTGTTAATTTCTTTTTCATGATATAGACCGTAAGTCACAACCAACATGTTCCAAGTCATGTTGATGCTTCTGGAATCTTATCTGTAACTATTGGCTAATTTTGCCCGGTTTTATTTAGAATCTCGATCCTACTGTTCTTAACCTGTTGGCACCACAAGAAGTGAGTTCTATTTTCGGCGTTGAATTACCTTAGCACGTGCTGCCTCAACTCATTTGGGTCACAGCCACACAGTACCTCATCAAGTGATATCGATCAGTCTCATGAACTTTCAACTGTCGAATCTGAGCCACTGGCTAGTCCTACCACGGTACGGCCTACGTAATATTTTCGAGTGTCATTCGCCTAACTTGTAAATCCCCAGCCTTTGGATGATGTCCTCGGTGCTCTCGATGGCCTAGACTGCCAAAATATCACGAATTGGTTGAATGTACCCTCCTTTAGCACCTCCCCCGCTTTTAGCGGCGGATTTGGCGACATCTACCGAGGCAAATTTCATGACGGTTTCGAAGTCGCAATCAAGGTAGTGAGGATGCTCATGGACTCCCAAGAGACCCGCGAGACACTCCAGGTATTTGATTTTGTAGTATGGCAACTGCCCTAAGACTAACATTGGTATAGGATGCAGCCCGGGAGCTTCGTGCGTGGACGAAATGCCAACACCCAAACGTGCTGAGGTGCCTCGGGATCGTGAGTTTCCGCGACCAAATAGGCATAGTCTCCAAATGGGTCGGGAATGGAAACCTTCGCTCGTACCTAAGTGAATATCCCAACGCGGATCGTTGTCAACTGGTTCGCTTTCTTCTCCTTTCTATACCCTAGTGAGTATGAAATGATTTCATTCCCAGAGTGCTGGTATATGCGGCGGCCTGTCATATCTGCATTATATGGAAATTGTATGTACACTTTAAATCTTTCTCCGGATTTCTCACCTAGCAGCTTTTCCAGGTGCACGGAGACCTCAAAGGAGTACGTATTACATGAACTAAATATACGATATTGACAATTACGAATCAGGCTAATGTTATGATTTCTGACAACGGGGCGCCTATGATTACCGATTTTGGGAGCGCCATCCTGACGGAACGCACGCCGTCATCCGCTACAACAACCGTGAATGCGCTGTCACTGCCCTGGACGGTATGGTATCATTTTTCACAGTCTTGGGCAACATTAATCTTATGTTCTTCAGGCGCCGGAGCTGTTGGAAGATGCGAGCAAGCGCAGCTATGCATCGGATGTGTATGCACTTGGCATGGTGCGTCTTCAGAGGACTCTAAAACTTGTGTGCAAGCGATAATTTCTATTCCTCGTTGTAGACAATACTCGTGCGTTTTGTGGCTGTTTGAACAAAATCCGCTCACTGTTTTAAGCTGATGAAAATAGGAGACGACCACAGGCGAGGTACCATATGTCGATATGTCAAACCTCAAAGTCGTTGCTCGTCTAGTTGGGGCAAAAGAAGTTCCTCGCCGGCCTTATCTTGCTATCCCATCGACAAGCGGTCAAGGAGATATACTGTGGTCGCTACTGAACCGCTGCTGGGACTCCACACCAGAGAAGCGTCCGCGCGCGTTCGATGTTTGGGAGCTTGTGCGTATATTAGTTCGGCGCAAGGTTTGGTCCATCCTGAAATCCATCCCATCTAGATGGAGACGATCTCAGCGGCGGGGCTGAGACTAAGAATTAGGGAGCTAGAAGGTGCCCTGTGTAACCTAAGGGTGTGACAGAGAGCTCCATTTCATGGATTGCTTGCTAAGTTTATACAACCTTAGACAATCGACGGCGTTATCGCACTTCTTGTCAAACATGGCTGCGAGAACCTTACTTCCAGGCTAGACAATACCTCCTACGGTGCCGAACCAATATCCAGCGACACTTCTGGCGATGTATACCGAGGGAGGCTTCACGATGGCTCATTAGTCGTGATTAAGCAGGTGTGGATCCACAGGAATAGGAAGTCTTTCAGGGTAATATTTTCCGTTCAATCTGTGGTTCATGGCCCTAAATAAACCGTAGAACATAGCTCGAGAGGTGTATAAATGGTCCAAATGTCAGCATCCAAACGTGGTCAGTGTACTCGGGCTAGTGAAGTTCCTTGACCAGGCGGGAATAGTGGCTCGGCGGACGGACCATGACGATCTTCCAACATATCTTAATAGCCACCCCGACGCCGATCGCTGCAAAATAGTACGACTTTATTGGCTTGTTCTCCACTACATGTTCACTTACACCTATCCTTGTTCGCAGAGCGCCGGGATATGTGAAGGTCTGGCATATCTTCATGGAGTGAATATTGTAATGTATTGTACAGCTCTACTTTCGCATGCGGCTAATGGTGTTGTACAGATGACCGATGGACTTAAAGGAGTATGTTCGCCGAACCTGATCGGAAGGTTACTCTAACCAACTGCTTTAGTCCTGTGTGTTGGTTTCAAGTGACGGAATACCCGCAATTTTCGGATTTGGAGCCATTCCCTTGACGGACAGAACACCTCCTCATGCTGAAAATCCCAATTCCCTCACCTGTTGGAGGGTGAGAGTCTCTTTTTCTAAGGAATCGCCACCTGGACTAACGTCACCTCTGCAAGGCACCAGAAGTGTTGGCGGGTGAGATTATTCATGGGTTTGAAGCCGACGTGTACGCGCTTGCCATGGTATGACCAATAGTTCTGAGACATAGTGTCCAGGCACTCACTTCTTACTTTTGTTTTAGACGATACTAGTATGTATCGTGATTGTTTGCAAACATGTTGGTTACGGTGTTAAATTACTGAAAACAGGAGACAATCACGGGCCAAGAACCATACGCTGGACTACCAGGGCTGGAGGTAATTCTCCGAGTCCGGGAGAGAGTAATTCCAAGGCGACCCGAGCTTTTCATCCCATTGACGAGCGATCAGGGAGATACACTGTGGTCGTTACTGGCACGCTGCTGGAACTTCACACCGGAGAAACGCCCACGCGCATTTGATGTTTGGGAATTTGTGTGTATCTCAATGTGGTGCAGGGGTTTGGTTTGACCTGAGTTATATCCTTTTTAGATGAAGCCAATTTCAATGGATGGGCTTAAACTGAGAATCGGCGAACTAGATGATGTGCTGGGTAGTTTAATGGTGGGCTGGAGAGCTCCCTTTCGCGGATTGCTTGCTAACATTACATAATCTCAGACAATCGACGATGTCATCGCACTTCTCGTTAAACATGGCTGCGAGAACCTTACTTCCAGCCTGGAACCCACTTCCTACAGTACCTACCCAGTATCCAGTGGCGGTTTCGGTGATGTGTACCGAGGGAGGTTCCGCGATGGCTCATTAGTTGCAGTTAAGACAATGAGGATCCACATCAACTCGAATGAAGATCAGAAGCCTCTTAAGGTAGAAGTTCCCTTTCATTTCGCAACGCGCACCGCTGAAGAAACTGCAGGATGCAGCTCGAGAGGTGTATAAGTGGTCGAAATGCCAGCATTCGAACGTAATAAGATTACTCGGGCTGGTGGAATTCGGTGGAAAGCTAGGGATGGTATCCCACTGGGTGGAACACGGCAATCTTCCATCGTATATTGATAGGCACCCCGAAGCTGATCACTGCAGAATAGTATGAGTCCAGTGGTTTCTGCGCCTCTACGTGTTCACTAAAACTTATCCTTGTTCGTAGAGCACTGGGATATGCGAAGGTCTTGCATATCTACACGGAGTGAACATTGTAACGTACTGTACACTTCTCTCCTCTCACACAACTCACAATGTTGTCTAGATACATGGGGATCTTAAAGGAGTACGTCTGTTGAATCTAATGGAAGCGTCTACCTGACCACTATTACAGCTCAACGTGCTGATTTCCAGTGATGAAACACCCTTAATCGTCGATTTTGGAAACGCTGTATTGTTAGAAAGCACATTGAAGTTTACTACGAGCGTCACGAAGGACTGCATTACGATTCGCTGGGCGGTGGGTGTCTCCTCTTAAGAACCGTTCCCAGTACCGACTGTGCCCTCTGTCAGGCACCAGAACTGTTGGAGGGATCGGGCAAATTTAGCTTTGAAGCCGATGTATATGCGCTTGGCATGGTGTGTCATTGAACGGTTCTCAAACATGGTGTAGAAGTACTGAGTCCTTACTTATTATTGCTATAGACTATATTGGTGCGTCTCACGGTCGCCCGCAAAAATGTTGGTTACAGCGTTAAGCAAATGAAAACAGGAGACGTTCACAGGCGAGGTGCCACACGCTGGTTTGTCGGACTTCAAGCTCATCAAGCTAATTCTCGAACTAAATGCGGTTCCCCGGAGACCAGGAGCTTTCATCCCGTATCATAATACTCAGGGAGATAAGCTGTGGTCACTACTCGAATCTTGCTGGGACTTTGTACCGGGGAGCCGCCCTCGAGCGTTTGATGTCTGGAATATGGTATGTGTATTAATTTCATACCAGGAATCTGATATATACCGAACCATATCGGGTCCAGATGAAGACAATCTCGATAGAAAGGATTAGACGGACAACTCCTTACGTATCCTGGTTGGGCCAGGACTCAAGGTGTGCTTTTATTAGGTCTCATTGATCCATGCCATTGGATCGTTTGGGAGAGAGTTGGAAGGCCCTCCAAGTAGTGATGTACCGGGAGATGCCTTGACGCAGTTGTCCACCAATGTAGAAAACTATTGATACAAATAATGCTCTCCCAAAGCTTTCACATCCCCACGCAGTCCTAACAGTGAGGATGTTACAATGCGGCAACCATAAAGTGTCAGTCACATTGCTCCTGCGAGGTCACCCAGACGCAGACTGCCGTGTTATATTTATATCGCTTACCCTAACGCACTTACAATGCGAGGCAGCGAGTACGCACAGCCCACCTTCCCTCACCAATATTTTCGTATCGATTTCAACTCCGGACCAACAACCCCGTCAATTTAATCAACACCCAAGTTCGACGATCAACCAAATTCAATTCTTCATCAATCGCGTTTCAACATCTACATGCATCCTAAAGAAGAGAGCCAAGAAAAAGAACAAAACCAAAACCAAGTCCGAAGATTTCCCGACGTTTAACCGGCGATACAATATATCAGAACCATCCACACAACATATCAGAACCAGCCCTTGACTGCGGAGCGCAGCCTCGATCCCGATACTAATAGCCAAGCCGGCGATCCTTGATTGTTTATTGAAGGTCTGGCGACAAGGCCGCGTACTTGGTGCACAGGTTGTCCCAGGCTGCGTTGGGCTGGACGCTCTGGGTGCCTGTGCGGGTCTCATCGGGAGCCTCGGCGAAGACGAGTGCCAGGCCAGCTTCGAGATGCCCTGTGAGTGCATTTTAGTAAGATTTCTAGGTTCGGATTGAAGGGAAGGGAATATGAACGTACAGTCAATGTGGCAGTGGACGAACCATGGTCCAGGGTTGTCAGTCTACAGTTAGGAAGGGGAGTAAGTTAGCATTGAGTGAATACGAGTGTGGCGTGGAATGTATTGAAGGGATGCAAGTGGAACAGTACGTACACGGAAGCGGAGGATTACACCAGTGCCGCCGACACGGACGACATCACGACGAGGAGGGTTGACATAGTTGGCTGGGCATGGATATTTTTAGTCATGGTGTCGTGTGGAAGCTAGTGATAGACTTACGGGTGCCTCCGAGAGATTTGACGACGTCGAAGGCATGGCCACTGTAGGTTTGGGGTGTCATTCAATGTTAAGAGACCGGGAGGACTCAGCAAGCACACTTACTGAAGATGGATGGGGTGGTCAGCACCTCCCGTGATATTCAGTTCCTAAAAGCGCAAAGGTGAGAACCCCGGGTTACGAGAGAGTCGGCCGGTCACTTACGATAACCTTGTCGTGAGGAAGGACAATGGTATGTTCGCTGGTGGTGAAGTCCGCGTTGTTCGTAGCACCGTTGGCCAGAATCTTGAGTAGGGTCGGCAGCGAAGGAGCTTGGTACTGCAGACCAATCTTGTCAATAGAAATACTTAGAACGATTGAAGTGGGCACGTACCTTAATGTTGTTGAAAGTGAACTGAAGGATCCCGTTGACGGTGCTGCGTCCGATTGCCAAGTTGATAGAGACGTCGGCCGGAGCAGAGCCACCTGGAGCGCCTGGGTTAATGAGTGCCTGAACAGATGTTTCAGTAAGGACGATGTCGGATTATGTCTATCATGGTATAACCCACGTGGAGGTTCTCTTCGACGAGCGCCGTGCCAATAGCAGTTCCTTGCTCGGTAGTCGGCTCAGCATTGGCCGCACCACTGTAATGCAAGACTGCAAAGATGTTGGTAGGGTCGACTGTCAAGGTACGAGTATAAGTATTGCATCAATGCTCGAGAGTAGCTGGATACTAACGGTTTGTATTGGTACCAGCTCCAGCCACTGTCATAGGAGCACGGATCCAGTAGTTGGCGGTGGCCTGGTTCGCATTAACCTGGATGAATGCGCAGTTACGCCTCCGTTACGTTACGTTACAATAGATAGGAACGTACGATGACCGAGTAACGTTGTCCGGCATAGATTTGGAAGCTGTCCACCACGAGCGGCTCATGCGGAATACCATCCGCTTCCTGTGGTAATCCGGGACGGAATATGGGCCGTTAGTGATACACTGCCTGGGTAGGCGCGCAGTTGGAGAGACTTACAATAATCGTTAGACTGTGTCCTTCGATGGAAAATGTGTACGACCCAATAGCGGAAGCATTGATCACGCGCAAGCGGTACTTTTTGCCAGACACGACATTAATGACTGCACGTGGAGTGGCAGGCCCGCCGACGTAGCGCCCTTTGCCGTTGATGAGACCGGAGTCGGGGACACTGAGTAATGTTATAAGTACGAATGCCGGGTGCTTGGACAATGAATAGCT
>JANWGL010005442.1:23144-36740 GCA_025200755.1 Ceratobasidium sp. C01 | reverse complement strand
GAAGGCAAGGAGCAGTCGGGGCAAGTGAGAGAATGAACAAGAAGTATACGAAGGGTATATCTAAGGCATCAAATTTGGTAGATGGAGATGAGGAGGCACTTGCTTCGCGTTTTTTATTTGATTATGAGCCCAAGTCTGAAAATTCAAGCTAGTTTTCATCCCAAAAGCATCTAATTTGCCAAATCTTTTGCTGTATATCGCATGTACACACTCAATTGTATCTATTATGAGTCTTTGAATGAATCAATTCGTACAGTTGCGTCTAAAAAACCGACCGTTCCACTTCTGGGTGGCGTTCCACTTCCGGGTGGTGTACGGTATACAATGCATAGATGCATAAAGGGCATATAAAGAAAGTAAAGCATAGATCAGAAGTAAAAGTACAAGAGCTCCATGCTGCCGAAAGACCCGAAGTGGAGAGTGAAGAGTAGGCATATTTAAGCTAAAAGAGCTTGCGTTACTTGAAGTAGAGGGCCGAGATAGTGAGGTATATACCTTGCTTGAAGCTCAACCTTTTATGCGACGACGCAATAGTAGGCACCGCTCCCGCCCGTCCCGTCCTGGTCCAGAGTCGTGATGCAGACATCCTCTCCTTGGGAGGCGTTGAACAGCGTGCTGTCAGCCATTGTAGGTTGGAGTGGGTAAGGTAAGGGGTAGTTTAAGGCCTGCTTAGGATAGGCTCGAGGAGTAAAGCTGATAGTAGTTGAGGTAAGTGAGGAGCGTGGTTCTGAGGAATAGGTGCTACAGAGCCATCTTTTTAAACGGCTGACCGGCATAACGCATGGTCCAGGTCGGCGTTGCGACAAACACTAAAAAATAGCTACTCGAGGTGGAGACTTATTGTTGGACCTATGGGCAGGCCTCATATTGCTTCGTGGTCCAAGCTCCTGAAGACCTTCGGTGATCTGATTGGGTGGAGGTACCATGGGGCTATACAGCATCACTTAACAGGAGCAAACAACACAAACATTGCCACTGAGGCGAGGAACCCTCACCACGCCGATAACAGACGTGTACCTGGTTTCTTCCCAGCGAAACAACTATGGCGCCACTTAGTTTTCTCTGAAGCTCTCGCTCAAGCTTGGACCTCCCATCAGGAGAACCGGCGATGCGGATATATGGTGCAATCTTGAAACTGAGGAATTCACCGCGCAAAGCACTTGGAGCATGACGGACTACAGCATTACATGGGCACTGTAGCTACGATGGCTAGACTCTTTGTTTACATCTCGCGTGGCGGCAAAATTCCTTGAATTGCCGGGCCTGATTTGCTGGGCGTTCTAGGCACAACTCGTGACTTGCTCCAATGATGACTGATATGCTGTAATTCCTTACAACTTGGCTTACTTTTCATTTGCGATTCGCCGCGAGCCGCGGCGTTTCGCGTAGGGCCGGGGAATTCGTGCGTATCGCCGCGGGTAATAAAACTCACGCTCCCTGATAAAATATCCATCATTACTTCTCAGATCACCCCCAGTGATACTTGCCCGATTCGAACATGCCTCCGAGCAAGGAGATCGAGCTTACCACGACGAGGCCCAAGCACTTCAAGGGCCCTCCGTATTTCTACGTTTTCACTTATGCCGACCGCTCTGATTGGATATTATATGGCGTTGGGCTTGTCGCTGCCATCGTGTCCGGAGCTGGGTTCCCTGTGTAGGTGATTAGGTTTCGTGGGATAACTGCGTCTAATACCGTTTACTTTGTTTACAGGCTAGATCTCGTTTATGGATACTGGACAACCGCTCTCGTCTCGCACCCGGATACCCTTCGCCATACAACAAACATTACTGCCGGAGTATGTCTCGGGATTGGAATAATGCAGCTCATTACTGCCTCTATCTTTTTAAGTTGCTGTGAGTAGCATTTTTTTTTCGCGGGTGTTGGCGTCTAAATACGATATTCGGCCGCAGTTACAATCGCGTCTGGCCGAACGACAGACAGGCTCAGGAGAGCGTATTTGAATTCTGTGTTGCACCAAGATGCCGAATTCTTCGAGCGGGTTGGTCCTGGTGAGGTTGGAACTCGGATGATCAAAGATATTGGTACTATCAAGGCGGCAACTGGCGAAAAGCTTGGTTTCATGTGTTGGGGGTGAGTAAACTGGCATGAAATGCTCTCGATTATCATTTCTCATTATTATTTTAGATTTACCACTCTTCTCGTCGCTCGTATGTCCTTGTTTCGCTCTCGCTCTCGTTTCGTACTAATCCGCGCGTACTTAGTGATAATGGCCTTTTCGCGAGCCGCCCGTCTCGCAGGCGTTGTATTTGGCGTCGTTCCTCTATCATTTATCCTCTTTATAGCGATCGGTTATCTTTCCGTAGTGGCGGACACTCGGCTACTAGACGTCGAAGGGCAAGCCGGAACACTTCTCGAGCAGATTTTGAGCAGCGTCCGAGTCGTACAATCGTTTGCGGCGGAGAGCTTCCTTGCCAAGAAATACGACGAGTATCTCGCTCAGGTAACATCTTTTCCGACTCCCGGTTTTGCCCTGTTATTGAAGTGTTCCATGGTTTAGCTTCAGAAACTTGGAAAGTGGCGGTCCGTCGTTCGTGGTCTGGAACTCAGCGTTGCCAACTGTGTCTTGAATCTCACCTATAGCGTCGCATGTGAGTCAGTTCTTTCCTGACTTGCGTGCCGCTACTTACAATGGCGCTTAGTTTGGTATGGGAGTCAGCTTGTAGTGCGCGAGAACATGCCGGTTGGGTTGATGTACGCATTTAATCTCGTACCGTTTCAGGGAAGAATGCTAATTGTCACTACTACCACGCAGGTTCACGATCTTCTGGAACATGTTCAACGGTAAGCCTTTCATTACCCGACCAGGTGAATTGTGGGCTTACACCAGTTTCCGCTAGCCATTTTCGCGATTGCGACAATTTTGCCGCACATCTCGGCAGTTCGGGACTCGGTGAACGTGTCTGCCCGCATCTTGGCGGATATCGAGCGCATCCCTGGAATTGACGTACGTAACCCCGATGGCGAGAAGCTTTGGGACAGTCAGACTGGCGAGGGGACCAAGGTGGAGATCGAGTTGCGAAACGTAACGTTTGCATACCCGTCGCGACCTGATCACAAGAGTTTGGACGACGTTAGCCTCGTTCTTGAAGGCGGAAAGGTTACTGCGCTAGTAGGAGGTGAGTAGTCTTCTCTATATGCTTTGAATATTCACTCATACTTTACACGGAACGTAGCATCTGGGTCCGGAAAGGTATGTACTATGCTACTTGTTTGAAAGTATATTTTTCTAACAGGAATAACAGTCTACCATTGCCTCGCTTCTGTTGCGGTACTACGATCCTCTTCCCTCATCCGACGAGAAACGCAACGGCGGCATCCTACTCGCAGGACACGACATTCGGGACATCAATCTCGCCTGGCTCCGTTCCCAGATTGGCGTAATTGCGCAAGATCCCCAGCTCTTCACAGCCTCGATATTCGAAAACGTCGCATTCGGGTTAACTTGCACCCCCTGGGAAGTTCCTACGTCGACTTCTGCGCCTAACTACCAAGAGCGCTTGGCCGATGCGCGGATCAGGGTGGAGCGTGCTCTGAGGCAGGCACAGGCATGGGATTTCGTTAGCAAGCTTCCTGAGGGAATGGATACGCGAGTTAATGCTGGACGGACGGGGGTTTTGTCTGGAGGTCAGAGGCAGAGGGTCGCTGCGGCTCGTGCGCTTGTTAGGAGACCGAGGGTGTTGCTCTTGGACGAAGGTGCGTTGCAACCTTTGAATTTTATTTGCTGAGCTGCGGACTGATGGGATTGGTGTAGGCACTTCGGCGCTGGATTCTGAGACTGAGCAGCGCTTGATGGAGGCTATTCATGAGGAACAGGAGCAAACCGGTATGACAACTATGTAAGTGTACCGGAACTCTACACGGTTCGTGGTTGAACTGACAGCTTTTTGTAGCTTGATCGCGCATCGGCTTTCGTCTATCCAAAATGCCGACCGTATTATCGCTATGAGTAACGGGCGAGTTGCGGAGCAAGGGACATACGATGAGTTGATGGTATGAGTTCCGCATCCTCAGTCGAAATAAATATCTTACGATGCTCTTGCTTTGTAAAGGCTCGCGATGGCGTTTTTAGTGCACTAGTGCGCCATCAAACATCCGCTACTCAAGCTCCTGGCGAGGACAAAAAGACCTCTTCCCCCTCCATAGGCCCAAGCCCGTCTGGTGACGCCCTCGCTCGACACACTCTTCCCAAAATAGATATGTCTCGACCTGTCTCCGTCATGTCTGTGTGCAAAACCGCGGTCGATGACTCGCTGGAGAGAGGGCTTTTGACCAAAGAGATCCAATCAAGTGGACTTGGAGCTCGTTTCGCGGGTCTTATATGGGCGTACAAATCTTGGATGTTGATTGGGACCGTTGGGGCGCTCTGCGTGTAAGTGGGTTTATTGTTCGAAAGGTTGCTTGCTAAATAGATTTATGTATAGTGGAGCATCGTTTCCTATTGCTGGATGGCTCATTGGTACGTCATTGCACCTATGCATACATCCTGCACTACATCTAATGCCTTATATAGGATTCGTTATCGAAAGCCTTAGTATTCAGGACGACGACAATCGGCTGCTAGCTGGGGCCAGGAGGTGGTCAATGTGGTTCCTCATACTGGCTATGGTGAACATAGTATCGAGCTTTACCGCCGGGTTCTTTTTATCGAGTGGAGGAAGCCGTGTCGATCGCCGACTTCGTTTAATTGCACTGCGATCTCTTCTTCGTCAGGTGAGCGGTTTATATCAATATATGCCTATCACAACATCGTGTCTGACGTTCGATGCGCAGGAAATCGGATTCTTTGACCGAGAGGAAAACGCGTCTGGAGCCTTGACAGCTGGAGTTGCGTCGTACACAGGCCAGGTTTCAAACGTGATCGCGTTGGTTTGGCAGCAACTCGTCAGCTCTGCTGCAAAGTGAGTTATACTATCTCCCTGACGTTTTCGTGTGTATTTCTGCTTACGTTTACCAGCTTCCTTGGCGCGGCCATCCTCGCTCTAGTTTGTAAGTACTGTCCACTTGTCCACTATGCGGTCTGACTGATTTGTGTGTAGTATCTTGGCGACTGGCACTCCCTGGCCTCTCCCCGATTCCGGTTATTATTGTCGCCGCATACTACAACATCATATTCCTTGAAAAATACGAGCAGAACGTCCAAAAGCCCCTCGAGGAAGGATCTGCATTTGCCAGTGAAAACGTTGATGCTATCAAGGTATGTAATCTATTCACCGATGTCGTGCCCTAACTCTCAACATCGAAATTCACAGACGGTTGCGGCGCTTGGGCGAGAGAGCGTTGTAATGGAGCGCTTCGACAAATCAACATCCAAGAGTGTCGCTGATGTTCGGCATTTAATTGTTGGAGCCTTGGGATTCGGTACCGGCGTTGGGAGCATCCTTATTTTGAGTGCCATCGTAATGGTTAGCCAAAGTTCAACCTTTTAGACAAACTAGCTCACATTGATGTCACGGTAGTGGTGGGGTGTTGAGCTTTACTTGACAGAACGAATCAGTCTTTCGGCACTATATGCGTCGTTTGAGGGTATTCTTATTGCTGGTGAGTCGTATAAATGGTTTCAAGACTATTCATTGGCGCCTAACAACATGTCCCTAATAGGACTCTCCGCGAGCCGCGTTTTTACGTTCGTGCCCGACGTGGCAAGGCTAGTTCACGGTTACCGTCAAATCTGTAAATGGGAGGATCGCAAACCCGAGGTTGCTGCACTGGAACTGGCGAAGCCAACGGAAAAACTGGATGACGTTCAAGGGGCAATCACGTTCAATTTGTGCACACTACAGTACGCGTCTCGCCCACGACCCGCGGTCGAAAATGTAAGCTTGGTTATTCCCGCTGGACAGTCGGTGGCATTCTGCGGTAAGTCTTCAATGCATCCAGGTTTCTTCACGGAGCTTATATTTGAAGTGCAGGTCCCTCGGGTGGCGGCAAGAGCAGCATCATATCCATGATCTCGCGCTTTTACGATCCAACAACGGGGACGATCTCACTTGACGGCCGAGATATTCGCAGCATTCCTTTGAATGAGTATCGCAGCCACATCGCCTTGGTATCACAGGACGCTGTCTTATACGAGGTGGGTCCTGAGCAGAATAGTCTTGTTCAGTCTTGTACTCACAACCTTCTATAGGGCACATTCCGAGAGAATATTACTATGGGAGAGACCTCTATCTCGCAAGAGGATCTTGAGCGCGCATGCCGCGACGCGAGCATCTTGGAATTTATTCAGTCTCTGCCTCAAGGATTCGACACTTCGGTCGGTTTCAAAGGGTCCCAGATGAGCGGAGGACAACGTCAAGTAAGTTGCATTGCAACGTCTATGTTCAGATTCAGATTCTGACGTGCTCTTTCTCTAGCGGATTTGCATCGGTATGTTTTGCCCACCCAAATAAACGCCCAGTCACCAAAGTATAACATACCTTCCACTTTTACCCAGCTCGCGCCTTGCTTCGCAATCCTAAAATTCTTTTGGTAAGTGTTATTAATCTTTCACCCAAACGTCACCTAACTGGGCTATGTGTCCCTGATAGCTCGATGAAGCAACTTCGGTGAGTGAAATATGGCGATTTCAGTGATCAGTCCGCTAACTCGCTATTTCAGGCGCTTGACGCGGAGTCTGAGAAATCGGTGAAAGAAGCATTAGAGCAGGCTTCAAAAGGTCGCACAACGATTTCGATTGCGCATCGATTGTCAACCATCCAAAGTGCAGACATGATCCACGTCGTTGAGGAAGGGCGGATCATAGAGAGCGGAAGTCACGCTCAATTACTCGCACTTAATGGGCGCTATGTCGACGTAAGTACATTTTAACCGAACCCCAAGTCCACCCGGGCTCACACTTATCGTTCCCATGACGCAGCTCGTCAAGTCACAGTTATGAGTGATATGCTCGGATAATTGTAAATGCGATTCTAATGGCCGGTTGGGTGGAGAGGTTGGGTGGAATTTGTTTGAGACGTGGATATACTATTTTATTGCTTTAATCAAGACCCATTTACAACTCATACTCCCCCGCCAAACTAACAGTATGACCCAACATAATATCTCTTTCGGGTTGACCTGGTCCGAGGAACAAATTAGGATTGATTCACAGTATACTACTGTATGTCGCCCGGCCATGCAATGAGGGCGTTTATACAACTCTTTGCAGGAAAACGTTCAAATAGAAGATACGGTCGTAAAAGAAGACAAGATAACTGTAATATAGCAACGTCCTCTAGGAAGTCCTCCTCCAGGTAGACTCAACGGACTTCCTCGGGGACAACAAACGATTCAAGCAAGCAGATTCTGACTGAGATGAAAAGGGGAAAAGGCATGCGGTATCTACGCATGAATTTAGTTAGCCCAACCATCATAATTTCGTCAGTGCTATACACTCACTATAGCTCGTACATCAACCGACACACAGACCTGAATGTGACCGTTAGAGTCCGGGCACACCATATAGTGACAACAATAGTGGACTTGCTGTCACCTCTGGTTCAGGTCCTGGCTCAACCTCCGCGTTAGGCATTGGTACCACTGCAGCTTCATCCATGCCAAGGATGAGGAGGATGATAGCTGCAAGTGTTGACACAAGCCCAACACCAGCAATGGGATCAGCTGCAACTCCAGGCCCTATCTCCGCGCCAATAGGCCCAGCCACAAGGGCGGCTTGGGCCGTGATCTCGTCTGGCACGGCGAACTGGGGCAAAGGAGCCGGGGGCGGAGACGCAACAAGATGTTCTGTGCGACGACCCATGCTGAGGAGGGGAGCAAAGTCACACGACGTGTCCAAAGATATATATAGTTAATGGAGCAGCAGCGGCGCCGTTAGCAACACAGGGCGTAGCCTCGGAACTCGATCTGACTTTACCCACATTTAGGACGCGCATATAGCCACATAAGTCGAGCAGAAATGATAATCTGTCAGAACGAACCGAATAACTCGTTACATGGCGCTTGCGACACATTAGAACTTCATCGTAGTAACATAGTAACCTCTTTCAGCCAAGCAGAGAGCAGTCAATTCTCTCTTCAACCTATCGTGCAAACCTTGATAACCCGATAATTCATTTACCCACAAACATCAAAGGCACACGATTGCGCCCAAGAGTGGTAACCCTCCGGGTTAAAATGGCACAGTAAAACGCCGAGAGGATACGACTAGAGAGGAGAGACGACCAAAAGTCAGCGGTAACACGCTACGTAAATTCATCATCACCAACACGCTGACCATCGCGAGGAGGGGAAATTTTACTTATTGCAGAGACGTTTGGAAGCTAACCAAGTTGCGAATCATCTCGGGGGGGGGGGGGCAATCATTCACAAGGTCATTGTGTGGATGCGGGACGCATGCTGAGTCAAAGGAGGGCCCTAGCGGGGATTTCGAGATTCAGATGGGCGGTGTATGTTTGTCGCCCGACGCTTCGTTCCAGGGTCTATATCCGTTACGTTACACGTAACTGTGCCACTGAACCACATAAGGGGATTCATGGTGGCACTGCACGGTGTCAGGACCCGATGCTCTTTGTGCAGAGCTTGCAGACAAGGAGGAGCCTCAGGGCGTGATGGTCACTACGATGGCCCATATTGGGTCGATATTGTGACTCAGCTCGGTCCTCGTTTAGCCAGGCCAATCAAGCGCATCTCCTGTTCCGGCGTCTCGAGATGTACAAAGCCGAGGATTGGGCTATAAAGTTTGTGCGCAACGCTCTGGTTTACAGTCAATCCCCCAAGCACTCTAGCTACGCTCTCCGATCACTGCCGACCGGCCTTCAACAACACGCCACTACTCGATTTACTTCCTATGGATTCTGCGACCACGTCAGCACTGAGGCAGTTCTTCAGGGTCGATTCCACTTGGCTTTCTGAACAAATTACCCACATATACGTCTGTGGACTGTTGTCGTGTTCAGGCTCCGGGTTCAACTGGCACCTTGTATTCGTCGGTCGAGGTGGCTTTTGGACTCTTGACCTCGGACTCGATTCCTCTAGGAAGTTTTGGGAGGCGAAGCTGAAATATGCTACCTTGCGAGCTGACTTTGCCACCCACAACTTCAGGAATGGTTCATTGAAGCTTGGACCGATCCCATGCGGTGCCACTCTAGGACAGATACTAAATGAGGTTTATCCTTACTACGTCTGGTTTGCTCCATCACCGAAAGACCCTCGTCGTGGTTCACGAGACTATTGTATGCGGGTACTATATATCCTGGCACGGGTGAAATACATCCGTAGAAGTTCCCTTATTGCTCTCCGCGACGAGCTAGTCGAGAAATATGGGGAGATACAATGCCTTATTCCTGTTTGCGACATGTAGGCAATCATTTCTTTTGGAGCCATCAGTGTAACTAATATCAAGCCAATAAGTTCGTGAACCTCTTTGGCTTTTTTTCGATAGTTTCTATTCAATGTCGATAGTTCTTCCCTTCATTGATGTACAGTCTGAATCATAATTATGCTGGTTTGAATATTCAAAAACGCCTTCGTCAACTGGGGTCCGGTGTATTAACGGATTTCATACCCAATTGCCCGCTCCTTTCCAGAGTGGAAAGCTTCGCTCGACAAGTTCAAAATAGGCAAGTAATACAGTTCTACACATTTTACCTGAGTGCGAGCAATTCTACGTTAAGAAGATACCTGCCCGTATTGCTTTCTTTCCCGTTAACGTTTCCAAGATTATCCTCCGGTGAACATGTGACATTCGGCCACAGAGTATGAAGGAACCTGTACACACCCACAAGAAATTAGAATTAGTTGGATGATTGGTGGGCTAAAGCGTACTTCGCTACTGGTTTAGCTAGATCTTCCTGTTCTGCCACTTGTTCAAAGCGGCTTTTAAGTGTTATATGCGTAGGTGATTGGTTGTGAGGGATCATAAAGTCGGCTTCTCCAAGAGTTTGAACGGACGCAAAGTCGATACAGATTTCCAGAGTACGGAGGTTGTGAAGTTCTGCATGGAATTGGCGGAGCTCTTTGAGCTCGAACGAGTGATCCCAAGTAAACTCTTCCACAGCAGGCAGCGCCTTGAAAAAATCTTGAAGAGTTGATCCCATTGAGAATACATGCCAGGATATAGTGACTCGCTTGAGAGGGAAACGTTGGAGCTCCTGAAGAAGTGTGGGGCAAATTTCAAGGGGGTTATCCAAGCGAGCGCGACCGTTGCCGATCAATAGACAAGATAGTGTTGAATTATTCTTGGCCAATATAGACAAGGGCCCATCTAGGCTAAGATCATCTAGTGATGGACGGTTGAGACTAGGTTGAGCGAGAACTCCTAGCGTTTTAAGCTGCCAAACCAACGGCTTCAGCTCACATAGCCGGACCATACTGTTGTGGTTCATCCTTTGTAAGTTTAAACGCCGAAGAGCAGGAAATGCATCGTCCAGTAACGTCAGACGACTGATAGTCTCGACATAAGCACGAGGATAAATGGACAGAGATTCGAGGACGGGTAGCTCGCCGAGAGCAAACAGGCCCTGCTGTTCGAGAACTAATGTGTTGGTAGAAAATTCTCGGAGACAGGTGAAGGATGGGATGGAGCGGCGAAAGTTGGCGAGGAAGCTGCGCGTCGCATCTAGATAATTATTATTAAGAGGATGTGATGGATAAAGATCGAGTGATTTGAGGCTTGGACAAGTGCTGGCAGCGCCGCAGAGAAGTTCCGACGCTTGTTCTAGGTCCAGCGTGCAGTTCTCGCTAAGGGATGACCCGAACCATCGTTGACTGGCACTCCAGATCTCTTCCACGGAGGGAGAGAGAAACGCGGATATGCACATAGGGGAGCGTTTCTCCACAGTAGAATTCAAGAAAAAGATTCTTGACAGGTTGGGCAACAAAGTGGTCGAGCGAGAAAGCTTGTCGAGGCCATCCCAATTCTTATATTCGCGTTTAAAATCTGGATGAAGTAGGATGCTCTTAACATGAGGCGCATAGACATTAAATCTTCTCAGGTCCACAATGTCCGGTAGGCATCCGATCTAAGATGTTACCTCATTAGCAGTTCAACACTTACTTGGAACGATGGTCTAGCTGCTCACTTTAGTGCCGGATGATTCTGGTCCGTCAAATCCAAGAAGAAGATTGAACAGCGTAGGCAAGTCAACAAGATGGCTCCAGACAAATGGCATGACGCTAAAGTGAAGCTGGCGGCAGACGCGCATTAGAGTGGCTTTATCGTGTCTTCCCATCGAGTCACAGATCAGTCGCGTTAGCTCAGGTATCCGGAAGACACAAAGCGCTGGCGGTAACTCTCTATGATTTTCCATATTTGATCCAACAGGGTGAGTGTTGCAGACAGGAGAGTGAAATGGCATGAAGCTGGGTTGTATTACGTGAGCCGAGGCGCTGAGTAGAAATACACGCTCAAATAAAGGCCCAATGGCAATGCGCTGCGGGAATTGGAGCACTTCGAGTCTCCGATCAAGTTGCAGCGCCATCAGGAGCCATCCGATACTCCTAATACCTCAAGAGGGAAACGTTGCAGCTGCTGGAGAAACGCAGGGTCGATTTTAAGAGGGGTACCTCCATGAGTTCGGCCGTTGCCAATCATCAAGCTCGATAATAATGAGCTATGCTTGGCTAATTTAGACATCGGCTCGGCCAGGCAAAGCTCCTGCGGTGCCGGGTAGTCGCGGGCAACCTGGGGGAGAACCCCTAGTGTTGTGAGCTGCCGAACTAATGGCTTCAGTCCACATAGTTGAACCATACTGTCTGAGTTCATCATTTGTAGGTTCAAACGCCGAAGAGCAGGGAATGCATCCTCTATTAACGTCAAACCGACAATCTCGTCGTCCTCACAAGGGTAAATCGACAAAGACTCACAGGTAGGAAGTTCGCCGAGAGCCAGAAAGCACTGATGCTGAATGGCTAGTGTGTTGGTGGATAGTTCTTGGAGACAGGTGAACAATCGAATGGAGCAACAAAAGCTGTTAAAGAAGCGATGTGTTTTAATTGAATGCTCTGTGTTAGGGAGAGGTGAGGGTTAAATATCAAGCGACTGGAGGCTTGGACAAATGCTAGCAGCATCTCGGAGAAGTTCCGATGTTTGTTCCAAGTCCAACCAATTAACCTCCCCACGTGTTGACCCGAACCGCCGTTCGTTGACACTCCAAAGAATTTTCGGAGAGGGAGAGAAGAACGCCAATATCCACGTAGGAAAGTGGCCATCCACGAAAGAATTTAAGAAATCGATTCTTGATATGTTGGGTCGAGCGGGAGATAGAGTAAAGCTCATCCCAGTTCTTGTATGTACGTCTGAAATTTGAGGAGATAAAAATGACCCTAACATGGGATGCATGAACGTTGAATCGCCTCAAGTGTATGGTGTCCGGTAGGCGTTCGGTCTAAAATGCGATCGCATTGGTGGCCCAGTTTCTCCCCGGAATCAAAACTATCCCATCCCAAACGAGCTCCTCTTACGTTAGTGATTAAACCGTTGCTCCAAGCAGAAGCTCAAATAGCACATCCGGGCGATGAATACTACTCCAGACAGATGATACGACGCTGAAGTGAAGCTTATGACAAACACGCATCAGAGTGGGTTGATCGCGTTTTCTCATCGAGTCGCAGATCAGTCGCGCTAGCTCAGGTATGCAAAAAACGTGAAGCGCTGGCGGTAAATCTTTGCCTATCTCCATGTTTGAGCGAGCGAGGCAAGTAGCGAGGCAAAAACAGGGCTACATGTTTAGGCGGGGCGAATCTATACAAGGCAAAACGTGCGTATCTAAAGCAATTGAAACAGTATTAAAGTCTAGAGTCGAGATACGAAATAAAGTATTGAGCACATAGTAGTGTGTATGCAAGCAAGAATCACCTGAAAAGGACGCAAGAGCCGCAAGCGAGTGTTACCGGCGCATATAAATCCTGATTTGAGAGGTGACTGAATATCGAGTGATAGCCAAGCATGTATACTGAGACTTTACCGTAGAATCTGGTCAAGCCCGCGCATCGCAGGCGAGAGGTTGTTGCTGTTGTTGCTAGCAGAAGTAGACCGCCGGCTGCCACAGCTGGTAGGGGTACGGAGCTCTTAGGAGGTATGCCAACTTAAGTAGCGGCCACTTGGAAAGGCGGCGGGGAAAGCGGAGGTAGACTAAAGGTGATAGTGCGGCAACACGCGGGCAACGCCTGTTTAGCATCGTCCCGATGCTACGGAATTTCGGGAAGAACTCATCCCTGATTGACAAGCGAGGCTCGTACAACGGAACGGTTAAATCGAGCCATCAGGTCAACGAGTCGCTCAGCGCACGGACGTTGAGCTCTAGTGGGATTGGGAGCAAGGGGGCACTGAATTACGTTGACACGAAGTCAAGGGGTTAGTATTATGGCCTAAAGTTGTTGTCGTAATAGTCATAACTTGGGTACACATGCGACAGGCGTGGTGGCGCGAAACGATGGTTTGTGGGTGATGTGTGAGATGTGGGTGTATGCGTTGCCCGACATGGTCATGGACCCTGAATTTAAAATGTCCACCAATTAACTTGAAAGGATATGCACAAGGCTAAAATGGAGACGAGTTGTTAAAGTCTATCAATGTACATACATACAATAGATAAAGAATGTACTGGAAAGTGAAAGAACGCGTGAGAACAATCG
>JANWGL010005442.1:0-23059 GCA_025200755.1 Ceratobasidium sp. C01 | reverse complement strand
CTCCATCTCATCTTGAATATATTCTCTCTTCTTCACTTACAACGTACACGACGCCTTCGGCGTCGCACTCTTAGTTTAGCTCACACGTTTAGTCTAGTATATTACTGTTGTATTTACTATTCGAACGTATACACATTGTTACACGAGTAAGTATAAATAGCCTTATGAATAACCGGTGTACTAAAGAATAAATCAAAAATCGAGATAAGTGCATCCATTGTCCAAATCTTCGACCTCACCCCATTTACCTTCAGGTGGCTATGACAAGCAATGCCGCGTCCAGTGATCTTCGAACCGCTCACTCCAACTTCCCAAACACATCAGACTCACGAACCCAGAACCGCCATGTCGCCAAAACTCTTATACACTCCGACAATGCTGGGGAGGTTCCTCTAGGCAATCCCTCAACCCCCCTCCACCCACCCGAATCCTCCAGATTCATGTTTTACGCCACCCTCCAGGGAAAGGTCGAATTAGCCAGCGTGGTACTGATGGCGATGTTGTAATAGCCATTAGCGCGTGATGCTACGTCTTGGTCAAGATGAACATAGTTTCAAGCTTTACCGCCGGGTACCTTTAATCCAGTAGAGGAAGTCGTGTCGATCGCCGGCTTCGCTTGATTTCACTGCGAGTCGCGGATATCAGTATATACATACCACATCATCGCGTCTAATATTTGAATGCGATTGCGCTGGTCTGGCAGCAACTCTTTAGCTCTGCTGCGAAGTGACTTATACTATCTCTTCGACCTTTTCGTGAGGAGTTCTAATTACATTTGCCAGCTTCCTTGGCGCGGCCTTCCTCGCCCTAGGTTGTAAGTACTATCACCCTGCTCCACTACGAGAAAAGATATGCACTTGCTAGCGAAGCGTTGACACTATCAAGGTACGTAGTTTATTTACTATGATGTGCTCTTACTCTCAACATCGGAATTCATTGACGGTTGCCGCTCTAGGACGAGAGAGCATTGTGATGGAGTGCTTCGATAACTCAACATCCAAGAGTGTTGCTAATGTTCGGCACTTAATCGTTGGAGCCTTGGCGTCGGGAGCATCCTTATTTCGAGTGCCTTCGTGATGGTCGGTCTAAGTTCAACCTTTTAGACAAAGTGATTCACATTGATGGCACGGTGGTGGTGGGGTGTTGAGCTTTACTTGACGGAACGAATCACTCTTTCGGCCTTGTATGCGTTATTTAAGGGTATTCTCATTGCTGGTGAGTCGCACAGATTGTTCTAAGACAACGCATTGGCCCCTAATAACATGGCCCTAATAGGGCTCTCCGCGAGCCGCGTTTTTACGTCCGTTCCCGACGTTGCAAGGCTAGTTCATGGTTATCGTCAGATCTGCAAATGGGAGGATCGCAAACACGAGGTTGCCGCACTGGAACTGGCGAGGCCAACGGAAAAATTCGAGGGTTCAAGGGGAGATCACGTTTAACTTGTGCACACTGAAGTATCACCCTCGGCCCGCGATCGAAAACATAAACTTGACCATTCCCGCTGGACAGTCGGTGGCGTTCTGAGGTAAGTCCTCAATGCATCTAGTTGCTCCTCGCAGATGATATATTTAAAGCACAGGTGCCTCTGGGGGCGGCAAGGGTAGCATCATATCCATGATCTCGCGCTTTTGCGATTCAACAACAGGCACCATCTCACTCGACGGCTAGGATATTCGTAGCGTTCCCCTCAGTGAATATCGCAGCCACACCGCCCGCCGCAGCATCTTGGTTCACAAGACGCTGTCTTATACGAGGTGGGTCCTGAGAAGAACAGTCTTATTCAGTCTTGTATTCACAGCCTTCTACGGGGCACATTCCGGGAGAATATTACTATGGGAGAGACCTCTATCTCGCAAGAGAATCTTGAGCGCGCATTCCGCGACGCGAGCATCCCGGAATATATTCAGTCTTTTGCCTCAATGATTCGACATTTCGGTCGTATTCGGGGGTTCCCAGATGAGCGGAGGACAACGTCAAGTAAGCTGCATTGCAATATCTATGTGCAGATTCTGATTCTGACGTGCTCCTTCTCTAGCGGATTTGCATCGGTATCCTTTATCAAGCTAAATAAACGCTCAGTCACCAAGGTGCAAAGTACCACCTAGCTCGCACCTTGCTTCGCAATCCTAAAATTCTGTCGGGAAGTGTCATTAACCTTCCATCCCGGGCGTAGCCTAACTAGGTTATATGTGTCTCTGATAGCTCGACGAAGCGATTTCGGTGATCAGTCCTCTGATTCACTGTTTCAGGCGCTTGACGCGGAGTCTGAGAAGCTGGGGACAGAAGCATTAGATCTAGCTTTGAAAGGTCGCACAACGATTTCGATTGCGCATTGATTGTCTACTATCCAAAACGCAGACGTGATCCACGCCGGCGCATATTCATGGTCGCACGAATTTACTACATTTAATGAGGCATTGGAGCAGTGAGATCGTTGGAGTATCTCTTCCTGGATTGAGCGCTTTGATGGGTAAACAAGGGGCGCCTCCCGGTGGTGGGGACGCTCCCTGGCACTTCTAGGTGACTCGAAACCTTTCTATATGTGTATATCGAGCGTTATTGATTATTCGAGCCTCAACAAAATCGCTTAGAGGGGGACTACTGGGCCAAAAAAACGTCCATACTCGCTGGAGGCGAAGTATTTTGTCTTGGAGGCTGTGTATATATGCCAGATGAATCATTCGACGAATTTATATAATTTATTTGACCTCGATAGCACAATGGGATGTGGGGGACGTCCCCGGCGTCGGCGGCGGGTGTCTTGACGGCGTGCACGGGTTCTAGAACGGTGCCGGAACCCTCAGGGACGGTCACGCCACTCATCCGGATGTTATCAACGTTGATGGGCGTTGCTGACGGTTATCTCAGGTGGGGACACGTGGTTCACTTATACCCGGGATTTTATTACACAATCAAGGGTACCACCGGCTCGGGGCGAGAGCAAGCGGAGCCGGCGCCGCTCGGCTAGCTGCCAGATATCCTGGTGGTACCGGCGGGTAAGCGATTCAACAGATTCAAAGCCTCGCAGGGTGGCGAAAAAAGGGGTTTATTTTTAGGCATAGCATATCCATACGAAAGCAGTTGAAAACAGCATGAAATCGAGGCACGAAGCGGGTAACGAGTGTATATTGGTGTGTATCCAAGCAAGAGTCACCCGAAATGCGCACAATCAGTGCATATAAATCCTACTTTAGAAGGTGAATGAGTGTCGAGCAATGGTAAAGTACAGGCCCTTGGACTTTACCTTAAAATATAGGCTAGCGCAAGTTTAATCGACATGGTTTATAGCGGCATTCATGCGTGGGTTACCCCGAAGTGATCGTAGGAGGGGGGTTGGAGCTGTTGTTGGGGGCGGTGGGCCACCAGCTGCCACAGTTGGCAGAGGCGGGGGTTCATGGGTAGTATACCGATGTGAGCGACGACCACTTGGGGGGGCGGCGGGGGAAGCGGAGACGTGCTAAAGGCGATAGCGCGGCAGTCCGCGGGCAGCACCTATTTAGCGGGACCTCAATGTCACAGGATTGGGAGCGAAACTCACTCCTGATTGGTACGCATGCCCTGCACAACGGAACGGTTAAGTCGAGCCATGAAATCTTTGAGTAGCTTAGCGCACGAACGTTGAGTTCTAGCAGAATAGAGATGGGAGGGGTACCAGCTCACGTTGACACAAAGCGAGGAGGGTTAGTTTTATGCCCCGGACGCGTGAATGGGATTTGAAATTTATTGCTTGTGCGGATGAGCCGTTTGCCCCCTCTTTGATTTGGCTGAATGCAAACTCACGGTTCTTACGAATGCGCACGCGTTGCACCGTACTAACTTGCTTGTTCTCTTTCTGAAACTGTTCTTGCCGAGGACGGTAATCTGGATTGTTGTATCTTTTAAGCTCTTGGACGATGTAATACGACGGTGCGATGGAGGTTCGCCAGTCAACGGGCGCAGCAATGTTAGCACTAGCGTTTCATCAGGCTAAGTTTGTGTACTTGCTTCAGAAATACATGATCTAGAGTCCAGATGGGCGCGCATGGGACTGCGAGGTATCGTACGCGCGGATGAGTCGCGCCTGGTCCTGCTTGCCCCCATCTTCGGTTTGACTGAACGCAAACCCGCGGTTCTTGCGCATGCGCTGCACCGCACGGACTTTCTTGATCGCTTTTTGGAACTGTTCTTGCCGGGGACGATAATCTGGGATATTGTATTTTTGGAGCTCTTGGGCGATGTGATACGACGCTGGGTTGTAGGTTCGACGGTAGCTGCGGACACAGCAACGTTAGTACAAGTGTTTCGCCGGATTAGGTTTGTGTGCTTACTACTTCCACACATAATCTCGGATGAGACAGACTAGTGGGAGAAGTAATATTGTGAGGTAGAATACCCAGTCGGTCCAGAGGCGGGGCACAATGCCGGCGTATTCGGTGGAGAACCCAATCGCAGGCGCGACTACAGCATAGAGCGGCAGGATCAACATCGTAAAGACGAAGGATCCTGGGATGGCTACCATTAAACAAAGGGGTTAGCATTGTTTCATGCCTCGTTGTGATTGCACATACCAACGATGGTGTACTTGGTCCAAAGGCTAAATGGTTCGAAGTCAAATTAAAAAGTGTGAGGCGGAGCTCCGAAAACGTACGTACTCAGAAACCAAAGCTGCCTTTCCTAGTGCCGCCAACAACACTGCAAGGTAGAGCGTGGTACCCCGGAACCAGCGGTCTGTATCAAGTCCAGAAGACTGTTTGAGGTTGCCCAGAATAAGATCATTGAGAAGCCAAAAAGAACCTAAGGGCGCAACGTGAATACAAGGAAGCTAATACACATGTTCACAGGGCATACCAAGCTGTGATATATCGCATTGGCGAACCATAGCCAAAAGCTCATGGGCGTAAAGAACGCGTTCTGCTGGCCGAGCATGTGCAGCTGTGGATAGTGATCTAGCATTCGAGCTGAGACAAACTGATCGAAGACGCCGATGACCAAAGGAGGCAGAACGGTGAAGATAACATTGTAGTAAGAGAGCGTCCAGGATTCATAGGCGATTTGTCCGGAAAAGTTGTTGAAGAACGAGTACTAAAGGATGGGCAAGAAAACGTTAGATGACAGTAAACACGGGAGTACAGTGCAAGTCCTGACCCAGAACTGTGTCATATACAACACGGTGTTCTTGTAGAATGAGTCTAAACGGTTCTATTTCGTCGGATACGGCCAACAACGAGGGATACGCAGCTCACAAAGGATGAGTTTGGATAATCGCTGGTAGCTCCACGAACCATGAACGAGGAGCAAACTTTTCAAGTACCTGGACAGTGAGGTCACGACGTCTGCAGATCGAGCAGCTTGCAAACCCCGTTTGGTTCTTAGCCTTAACTTGGTGAGAAAATTCAGGCTGGAGTTACACACCTTGAGGTTACACAGCTCAACTCTAGAAATACCAACAACAGCTTGAATCATACTGAAGCTGTTTGCTCCGTCGCCGATAACTAGTAGAAACGACTTCTGGTTCTGCTTGACGAGTTTTACGACCAACGCTTTCTGGAGAGGGGATATGCGACCTATTATATCAATTTGCAAATTGAACTTCCAACAGCCAAACGTGGTCAAGCCGTGAACTTACAGCATACAATCACCTTGCAGAGTATCAAACAGGACAACTCTATGATACTCAAGTGTATTTCGCGGCTGTGCCCCACACAGTAGCATCTGGTCTGGGCTCATCAGCACCTTCTGCCCTCCGGCTAGCTTAAACGTGTCTTCATATGTGTGGAGTGAATTGTTGGGATGTTTAGAAGGTAGGTGGCCTGCAAGTCGGGCGACGGCAGCGAGGGAGGTCAGGCGTGCGGATTATGGAGAGGTTTTTTGAGTTTGAGATTTATTCCCCTAGTGAAGGTAAAGATTAAAATGAATGAAAAGGGGTGGGGTTTAGGCGAAGGGCTCAGACAAAGAATGAAGAGTGGAGCTTACCCGTCCAGATCACTTGTCCCGATGTAAGTCAGACCCCCGGGCTCGGAGCAAGACAACAAGAGCGTATCCGCGGGGATGAACCCATCGCTCTCCAATCTAGAAAACACATCCAGCCAATGTCCAGATTTATGTTGAGCCTCGTGGGCTGTGGTTTGAGCTTCAAACGCCCAGGAACTGTAGACCGGCTTCACATAAATAAGAACCACTAACTAAACGGATAATTCTACGCACCAAATAACGTCACCCACGCGCACGTCTTTCCAAGACTTGCCCTAAACGAAACGGCGCTCGGGTCGAGCACTTTGCATGGTCGGGCGATGGACAGAAAAGACTGATGCTCACTAAATCCTCGGACGTTTCCTTAAAGGCACTTGCAAGTAGGACGAGCGATAATGGTACAACCTCCGTGTACTTGTTCGTAGGGCTGACATCCGGTACTTGTTGGATGAGTGCAGTGAACAAGAAAAACACGTTTGCATGTTTCGAGAATTGCTCCACAATTGATCTAAATAAGTGCTGGCCAAATAAGCAACCGTGGGGAAACGTACCAGCAAGGAATTTCGGCACAAACATGGCAAGGTTGGACTTGCTCGTACTAATGTAGTAGATGTCCCTCGCTAATATTCCTCGCATGGTCGTTGAGCCACATTCTCCTCCCACCCACGAGAACTTGCTCCTTCGTCCACGGCCGCTCTCACCCGCCGCCAGGTTTCTTCATAGTCTCCTTCAACCCTCCACTCTCTCCACTCCCAGTGCCAGCACTCCTACTCCTCGAACCCGTAAGCTAGTTGACAAGCTCTTCGTCATCAAATACCCAGGCAGGTGGCACCCCGTCCTTCCCAAGAGCAATAGCCGACGAGCTCACGCCCACACCAGCAACCGCAGTTGTCGTCTATCTCTGATCAATATTCGAATAGTAAAACCAAGTTTTATACGAGAGCCGTTGAGCACCCAGTGAGAGGGGATCCGTTGCAACCAAGCGGTGAGTCAGCATTTGCTCATGGGATCACAAACGCTGGGCGCTTCACTATCATGGTACAACTCAGCAAAATCTCCCTAGGTTCTAGAGCGCTCGGGATCGCGGGGGGGGGGGTGGCTCCAGCCGCTCCATGGGTTCCGGAGTCCTCCGGAGCACTCATGAACAAGCCGATGTCATAAAAGGCGCGCTCAGGAGCACTCATTAGACCATATATGGTCATTCACGAGCACTCTGGAGCACTCCGGAGCTCCGTGGAGCGGCTGGAGCCACCCCCGCGATCCCGAGCACTCTAGAACTCGGGGGGACTTTGCTGAGGAATACCAGCACGTAACTTTCGAACCACAAAACGACAAGTCACTCTTGTCTTCGGTACCGTAATTCGGTGACAAGTATCTATATTTAGCCCGACCCAGTCCAAACAAATAGACCCTTTATCGACTTGAGGCGAGTCCAACGGCTGAAACTCACGTAAGTATACATTAGACATGTTAGGCATGGCTAAGCTATGCGGACGGTTATCGTGCTCGGGCCCTGAATTCGACTAGTATTTCTTATTTGCTGGTCAAAGTGGCTTTTGGACTCTTGAGCTCTGACTCAATTCTTCTAGGAAGTTTTGGGAGCCGAAGCTAAAATATGCTACCTTGCGAGCTGACTTTGCCATCCATGACTTCAGGAATGGTCTATTGAACTTTGGGCCGATTCCAGGCGGTGCCACTCTAGGACAGTTAAATCAGGTTCATCCTTACTATGTTTGGTTTGCTCCGTCACCGAAAAATCCTCGTCGTGGCTCACGACGCTACTGTATGCGGGTATTATATGTTCTAGCGTGGGTGAAGTACATTCGTAGAAGTTCCCTTAATTCTCTCCGCAACGAGCTGGTGGAGAAATATGGGGAGATAAAATGCCTTATTCCTGTATGCGACATGTGAGTCATCGTTTCGTTTGGAGTCATCGTTGCAGCTAACGTCAGGTCAATAAGATGATAGACCATTTGAGCCTTTCTTCGATAGTGCCCGTTTAGTGTCAATTTTCTGTTGTTTGTTTATTGATAGTATGGTTTGAGCCATATTTACGCCGGTTTGAACTTTCAAGAACACCTTCCGTAGATTAAGGTCAAGCGTGTGACTTGCTTGGGTTTCAAGGTGAAGAGATACTTTCTGTAAACGATACCAACAAATTTTATTCCTAACTATCTACTCCTTTCCAGAGTAAAATCCCCCCCCCCGGGGGAGTCCAATATAGAGGAAGAATACAGGTCTATGTGTTTCGCCTAAATGCGAGGAGTTCTTCGTTAATGAGATATCTACCCGTATCGCCTTTTTCTCCGTCAAATTTTCCAAGGGCACGTCCTCGTGAACAAGTGATATTCGGCCACAGAGTATGAAGAAATCTGGACACGCCCACAAAGGCAAATTAGCTTTATGCTGCATGATTGGTCAACTAAAACATACTTTGCTACTGGTTTGGCTAGGGTTTCCTGTTCCGCCACTTGTCCAAAGCGACTTTCAAGTGTTATGTGCGCGAGTGATTGGTTGGGGGGGATCTTGAAGTCGGCATCTCCAAGATTTTGAATAGACGCGAAATCGACGCGGATTTCTAGCGTATGGAGGTTGGGAAGTTCTGCACGAAAATGGGGAAGCTCGCTGAGCTTGAAAGAGTGATCCCAAGTGAGTTCCTCCACAGCAGGCAGCGCTTTGACGAAATCCAGAAGAGTCAAGCCTGGTGAAAATTTATGCCGGGATATAGCGATTCGCTTGAGAGGAAAACGCCGGAGCTGCTCAAGAAGGGTGGGTTCGATCTCGAGAGGGTTACCCAAGTAATTGTGGCCCTTGCTGATCAGTAGGCTGGATAGGGTTGAGTTATTTCTGGCCAGTACAGACAACGGGTTGACTAGGTTAAGGTTTGGTAGTACCGGGTGGTTATAGTCGGGTTGAGGGAGAACTCCAAGTGTAGTAAGCTGCCAAACTAATGGCTTCAGTCCGCATAGATGAACCATACTGTCCGAGTTCATCAGTTCGAGGTATAAACGCCGAAGAGCAGGGAACGCGCCATCCGGTAGCGTCAAACCACCAATAGTTTCATCATATTTGCAGGGGCGAATGGTCAGAGATTCGAGGGTGGAGAGCTCGCCGAGAGCTAGAAAGGTGTGATGCTCGAGAACTAGCGTGTTGGTGGATAGTTCTCGGAGACAACTGAAGGTCTGGATCGAGTGACGAAATTTGGCAAAGATATTTGGCATCGTGTTTGGACAATTATCGTTCGAGAGTGGCGATGGGTAGAAGTCGAGTGATTTGAGGTTCGGACAAGTGCTAGCAGCGCCGCAGAGAAGTTCCAAGGCTTGTTCCAAGTGCAGCATGCCGTTCATGCTAAGCGATGGATCGAACCAGCGTTGCCTGGCACTCCAGATTTCTTCCACGGAAGGAGAGAAGAATGTAGATAGACAGATAGGGAGGCGCTTGTCCACAGTGGAATCCATGAAAAAGATTCTGGACAGGTTGGGCAACAAAGTGGTTGAGCGGGAGAGTGTGTCAAGAATCTCCCAATTATCATATTTACCCTTGGGATCTGGGTAGAGCAGAACGCTTTTAACGTGAGGCGCATAAACATTGAATCGTTTCAAGTCCGCAGTGTTTGGTAGGCCTTTAATCTAAAACGCTATCACGTTAGAAATTCAATCGCTACTTAAAACAATGACATAACTGCTCACTTTGGTGTGGGAAGAATCAGGTCCGTCGAACCCAAGAAGAAGATTGCATAGCATAGGTAGCTGTACAAGATGGTCCCAGACAAACGGCACGACGCTAAAGTGAAGCTGGCGGCAGACACGCATTAGAGTGGCTTTATCGTGTTTTCTCGCCGAGTCGCAGATTAATCGTGCTAGCTCAGGTATACGAAAGACAAAAAGTGCTGGCGGCAACTCTCTACGAACTTCCATGTTGCGGAGTAAGTACGGTAAACGGGCCGGCGGGACGAGAGTCGAATCCAACTTGGAAATAAGCGCCGAAGCTGAGACAAAATGAAATAAAGCAGGATTATCTCACGTGTCCCATCATAATAGTCAATCTTAGTCCCGAGATCAACCTGTTGAATAAAACTCATCACATCGGCATGATGCCAGTGGTGGGGTATTGAGCCTCAATTAAAGGAGATAATAGTTATTTCGGCATTGTATGCGTTGTTTGGGGGTGTTCTCGTTGCTGGTGGGTCGTGCAGGGCTGCTCGTTGGCGTGTAGCAGAGTGTCTCCGACACGACTCTTCGCGAGTCGTGCTTTTGCGTTCGTGCCCGACGCGACAAGGCTAGCTCATGGTTAAATTTTGTAAATGGGAGGATCACAAACCTGAAGTTGCCGCAATGGAACTAGCGAAATCAACAGAAAAATGGGATAGCGTTCAAGGGATGGATTCGTTCAATTCCCGTACCCTGGAGTGCGTCTCGCCCACTCCTGTGGTCGAAAACATTAGCTTAGTTATTCCCGTCGGACAGTCAACGGCATTTTGCGGTAAATCTTCAGCACACTCGGCTTTCTTGCGGAGCTTATATTTGAAGCGCAGAGCTTCGAGGTGCTGCAAGAGGAGCGTCACATCAACTATCTCGCGCTTCTACGACCCAACCCACTTGGCGGCCGGGATATTGAGATCCTCTCCAAGGTTCAAGAGACTGGTGTATGCGAGTGTTTCATATCCTAGTGCGGGTGAAGTACATCCGTAGCATTTCCCATATCGCCCTCCACGGTGAGTTGGTTGAAACTTACGAGGAGACACAATACCTTGTTTCTATTTGCGGCGTGTGAGTACCCGGTTTTCTCAAGAGTCGGGGTTATAGCCGTTAGGGCGACATAGGATCATAGAGACTCTTAACCTGGCGTCTCAATAACTTCTATTCAATGGCTATTTTTCTATTTTTGCACGGTCTGAATTATAATTACGCTAGTTTGAATATTCAAGAACGTGTCTATCTTGTCACTTGCAGGAGTTCCTCCAGTAGTTATACTCTTGAAAGTAACGTCACCAAGTTTCAGTCCTAATTACATACGCCCTCCCCGGGGTGAAAGACCTCGCCTACAAGTTCAAACTAGTTCAGCGCTTGAGAAGACAATTCGTATCGTTCGGGTTCTTGCCCCTTTGTGCATCACCCGAGTGCGGCCGTTCGCTTAAGTGCGAGCAATTCTACGTTGAGGAGATGTCTGCCCTTATTGCCTTCTTCCCAGTTGATATTCCCGAGGTTGGACTCTGGGAAACATGTAACATTTGGCCACAGTGTATGGAGGAATCTATGCACACCATACAGATAAGTTAACTTCACGTTAGAATTTCGGACAACTAAAAACGTACTTGGCTACTGGTTTAGCTAGGGTTTCCTGTTTTGCCACCGTTTCAAAGCGGCTTTTAAGTTTCATAGGTACGGATGATTGATTTTGTGGAATTTCGAGGTCAGCTTTGCCAAGATTTCGAACGGACACGAAATCGATGCAGATTTCTAGAGTACGGAGGTTGGGGAGTTCTACGTAAAATTGGCGCAGCTGTTTGAGCTTGAAAGATTGATCCCAAGTGAGCTCCTCCATGGCAGGTAGAGCTTTGAGGAAGTCATGAAGCGCTAATCCCGGTGAGAATTTAAGCTGGGCTACAACGACTCGCGTAAGGGGGAAATGTTGGAGTTGCTGGAGCAGTGCGAGATCGATCTCGAGAGGGTTGCCTGAATGAGAGCGGCCTTTGCCGATCAACAGGCTGGACAGCGTTGAGTTGTTCTCGGCTAGCACAGACAGCGGCTTGACTAGGCTAAGGTCCGGCAGTACCGGGAAGGTATCGTCAGGCTGGGAGAGGACCCCCAGTGTTGTGAGCTGCCAAACTAACGGCTTCAGTCCACATAAGTGAATCATACTGTCCGAGTTCATCATTTGCAGGTTTAAACACCGAAGAGCAGGGAACGCGCCATCCGGTAACATCACGCCACCAATAGTCTCATCATATTCGCAGGGGTAAATAGACAATGTTTCAAGAGCGGGGAGTTTAGCAAGAGCTAGGAGGCTGTGGCGCTCGAGAATTATAGTGTTGGTGGATAGTTCTCGGAGATAGACGAAGGATGGGATAGAACGGGAAAAGTCGGCGAAGAAGCTATGCGTCGGCTCTGGATGCATGTTGTTTGGGAGAGGTGAAGGATATAAATCGAGTAATTCGAGGCTCGGACAAAAGCTGGAGGCGTCGCGGAGAAGTTCCGAGGCTTGTTCGAGGTCCAGCCTACTGTTCTCCCCCAGCGACGACCCAAACCATCGCTGGCTAGCACTCCGGATCTCTTTCAAGGAGGGAGAAAAGAACATGGATATCCACTTGGCAAAGTGTTGACTCGAAGTAGATTTTATGAGAAGAATGCTTGTGAGATTAGGTAGCAAAGTGGTCGAACGGGAGGTAGCGTAGAGACTCTCCCAGTTTTTGTACGTGCGTTCAAAATCCGAGACCAGAATGCTCCTAACGTGAGTCGCGTAAACGTTGAATCGTGTTAATTCTATATCGTCCGGTAGGCGTACGGGCTAAAACGCTACCAGGTTAGCGCTTCACTATCAACTTGAAACGACAATTTAACCGCTAACGTAAGAGGAGCCTGGTCTTTCTGGCATAACTTCGACTCCAGGAAGAAGGTTGAATAGCTCAGATGGGTATTGAACAAATTTCCAGACAAATGGGATAATGCTGAGGTGAAGCTGATGGCAGACACGCATCAATGTGGTTTGATCATGTCTTCCTACCGACTCGCAGATTAGCCGGACTAGCTCAGGTATGTGAAAGACACGAAGCGCTGGTAGCATATCTACACGAGCTTCCATGTTCGAGTCAAAAAGGCAAGAATACTGTACGCGCGAGTAAGATGAGAAACGAAACCAGATTGTATCACGTGGGCTGCCGCAAGTTCAACAAGCGCCAATCCCGACCTGGTAAATGCAAGTCCTGGGAATATATTGTAGAGTGCAAGTTCAAGACAGATACGAGCAGACACCTGATTCAATATGAGGCGAGACAACAATTCAGAAAAATAAAAATGAATCTATTGTCCAAAAACCCCCACCGCACCTCGGACACTACTAAGTGGCTATGGCACTATACAGCACCATTAACCCGGAAGCAAAGCCACATCCGGTGATACTCGAACCGCCCACCCCGACCCCCACAAACACATCACACTCACGAACCCAGGACCGCCGTCATGCCGCCAAAACTCGTAAGTAATATGAATTGTGTGAAATGTACGAGTATAATGCTAAAGAAATTTATAGGACCCCAACGAGATCAAGATCATCTACCTGCGTGCGACGGGAGGTGAAGTTGGTGCATCTTCGGCACTTGCGCCCAAGATCGGTCCTCTTGGTCTGGTGAGTGAAGCGTAGAAAATATTGAGGGGGGGTGCTAATGATATTCGCTGGCCGTAGTCTCCCAAGAAGGTCGGAGAAGATATCGCAAAGGCGACTGGCGCATGGAAGGGTCTGCGCGTAACGGTGCAGCTTACCATCCAGAACCGACAGGCCGCGGTTGCCGTCGTTCCTTCCGCTAGCTCCCTGGTCATCCGTGCGCTCAAGGGTGAGTCATATTGATAATTAGTAACGACCGCAAGTGTTGATGGATTTGGATGCAGAGCCGCCTCGGGACAGGAAAAAGGAGAAGAACATCAAGCACAACGGCAACATCACCCTCGATGAGATCTTTGAGATTGCACGAACAATGCGCTCCAAGTCTCTGGCGAAGAACTTGGCGGGGGGTGTCAAGGAGATCCTCGGCACTGCGCAGGTGAGCGCTTCTTATACCGACGAATTAATCCGCATATTAACGAAGTGTCCCAGTCCGTTGGCTGCACAATTGACGGCCGACCACCTCACGATGTCATCGACGGCATCAACTCTGGGGAGGTCGAAGTTCCCGACGAGTAAAATGGATCAGTCCAGACCGCGCTGCATACACCTGTATTCACTTTGTTGCTCACTTGCTGGTATTCATTTTGTTCCTATTGAAATCTCGTTCGTCAAGAATAAGTTAAATCGTCAACACGGGAAATGTACAAGTTGTCATAGCGTAATATATGTCCGACATAGTCATGAGCGATTGTCCAGGTTCGTAAGTTTGTTCATATCATTGTCCTTAATTGGTTTTCCCTCGTACCGGGCTCCTTCCGATTGTGGGGTACCGATCCTCGATATTCGTCAAAGTCGATAACGAGCTCGTCCGCTCCGCATACACCCCATACGGAGCGTTCCCATCCGTCTGCAGCGCATTCCTCCCAGCAGCCCACCCCGCAATCCCGCTCTCAGACTCGGAGCTCACATCGTCCGGCTGAAGCGGGGACCAGTGAACGGGACCGGTCCTTCCTCTATCAGGTGACATGGTTCGAGGTTGGCTGGGCGTATGCCACGGGTACCGAGCAGGACTGAGAGGTGCGGGGAGGACTACCCTACGAGGTTGGGTGCGTGGGCCTTGGGGTCGGATTTGAGGCGTTGAGTCTTGTGTGCGGGATTGCATTGTTGGGCCCGCGTGGCGTAGTGGACGAGCGACCAGAGGAGGCGGTGAGATGTTGATAGGTGCCTGGAGTTGAGGCTGGGATTGAGGGAGAGGCTGGGGAAGAGGCTCGACGGGCCGAGCTGGATAAACGCCAGGCGAGCGTGACTTGCTAGAATACCGAGGCGTATGCGCGGCGCCCCGTCCACGCTCCGCATCAACAGATCGAACCGCCCCCTCTCCAACGGTCTCTCCACTCAAACCGCTCAAAAGCGAGACTGTGCGCGTACGATACGAAGCGCCGTCACTCCCCAAGTAGCCTGCCGAGCTCATCGTATTTGTTCGGCGGGCGCCTGAAAAGACGCGTGCGAGGAGGCTGTCATCTCGAGACGGAGGCCGTACGTCTTCCGAAGTCGTATGTGTGAGTGAAAGAGTAGGGCTGGAGTGGCGCATTGGAGATCGGGGGGCTCCATATGTTGTCGTTGAGATGGGTGAGATGGGTGTGGGTGTTGTAGGTGTACGCCCAGCTATAGTTGAAGGCGTGCGCGGAGCCATGGTCGAGGGTGTTTGTACGATAGGGATGGGAGACGGAGGTCCACGTAGTGTGATGGGATTTAGATCAGGTCGGACGGCACGGGGAGGGGTATGAGGAGGGGTGATCATAACCGGTGGACGCGGAACTGGTTGGTACCCCGCGGGATCTTGATATATAGGCGTAGGTGCGGGGATATATGCCCTCAAAGGATCCCTGGACATAGGCATATACGCCCCAGGCGGTAACGACCATCCTTGACCACCTACCCCCTCCCTTCCATACATGAACCCCACACCCACAGGTGAAACATCATCCGCTCTTGAAAAAGCGAACCCCATCCCCATCCCTAAATCTGACTCACGCGCATCCTCCCTAGGGCTAGACCGAGGAGTAGGCAAAGCGCGATACCGTCGGGGATGGAACCTCCACGGCGAACCGGGTCTTTCGTATTTATCTTCTTCGTCTTCTTCGGGCGTGGATGAGACGGGTACGACGCGGTATCCGTGTGTACGGACGAACGAACGATTCCTAAGAGGTTGGTGAGTAAGCGACGCATATACTCTATTCTGAGATGTGGAGCGGACGTACACTTGTACTTCCTTCTCCCCTTCCTCATCTTCTCTTCCACTTCGAGGACTAGAACTAGCGCCAGCGCTCAATCTCTCCCTCCCAAAAACCTCCTTAAACCCCTCACTCCTTCTGCACACATCATCCGCCCTCCTCGAATCACCCCTCCCGAAAAAGTACAAAGTCGCCGTCCAGATATCGCGCGCCGTATCAGAAAAGTCAAACGCGTGGACCAGGTTTTTGAGCTGTCCTCGGGCTAGGACTGGGAATTGAATGTCGTGTTCGGGTTCAGGTTCAGGTTCGGGTGTAAGTATAGGTGAGAGTTGGTGGACGGGAGGAGAGGAAGGTGGTGTGAGGGGTAGGAGGGCCGGATGGGGGAGAGAATGTGGTTGAGGGGGTGGTGTGGAGAGCGCGATGCGTTTGTAGGGGACGTATGAAAATGACTTTATGTGGAGGAAGGCGAAGCACCTTTTAAGTTGAAGGTTAGTGGAATGCGAGGTAAAGAGCGGTCAGACTGGACGCACATCATTTCAAGTGTTTGTAGCAGTGCTCCAAACCCGATTGTTATATCCGTTGCGGTCATGTATTCGCTCTGGCAATTAAAATCTCATGAGATTACCTTTAACAAAAAATGGATGCGGCGTACGTCTTTGATTATATTCAACGCCGCTAAGCCAGAGAGAAGCGCGCTCTGCCAAAAGGTGAGAAAGACGACGGCTTTCACTGCGAACAGCTACAGTCCCATCATATCAGCACCAAAACATGCGATTCTAATTCGACTTACTTTGAGTATTGGGCGATATGGCTTGAGCTCTTCCCTAATGGACATGTAAAGTTGAAGGAGGCAGTACATCGCAATCTATACAAAACTCAGACCCGGGCTCTCTTCACGCGTGAAAGAACCTACCGTAACCGAAATCGAAACAATACACACGATCTACGAAAATAAAACCCGATCAATATCCGCACACATAAAGCTGGGAGAGGAGTCATAGCCACGTGAAGAAACCAACACAGCCACGAGCCACCTCCTGATATTAATGAGCCACGTGGAGTCCTCAAGCCTCAGGTCGCGAAGCCTCATGGAATGATATCGGTGAAACTGGGGAGCCGAGGAGGACAAAGAGGAGTGTAGGTCGGGAATTGGGTGGCAATGGACCGGTAGTTGGGTGGCGAGAAACCAGGAAAGGAAAATGAAGAAAGGAAGGTGGGGGAAGGGATGGAAGGAAGGCGTACCCAGACGTGTGCCCATTTGGGGTTCCAGCTTGGTTCGCAGTAGAGGTTATTTGTTTGGAGGATTACAGCTGCCTAATTATGCGAATTGGGTCAGTTTAAACGATTAATGTGAAATTAGGTGGTCCTACAAGTGTGGTTCTGATCATATAAATGTCAGACGCGGTTAATTTGGTTCAGGGATGGATGGACTTACCCTGGTCTGATGATGCAGTATTGTAAGATCCCCCAGCGCATGTATTGAAGGTATGCGAGACCGTCTTTGGGGCGAGCGCGGACTTTGTGGAGAGGCCATAGCCATTTGAAGTGGTTCTTGTCGGGGTGGGTCGGATCTACGCGACGTCCGCGTCAAATCAATACCCGCCAAATCCCAAGCTCAGACGTACCAGGATACATATCTATCTTATAGAAAGTACGATGTATAACCGCGACGCGCTCCTTCTTAGTCAACACCTCTCTGGCGCTACTCTTCTCCCCGGGTGCAGGCGGTATCGGACCAGGTAGATACTGAAGCAGGAGCATAAAGAACGAAGCCAAGACGACAGACTCGTATGCATCTCGAATGAGGAGGTATGAAGTAGCGTGTGTGTAGTCGACGTATGCAGCGAGTGTTATTCTGCGGATAGGGGTAAGTGTTATATAAGCGCCCAAATTGATGTCGGTCTGTAGGACGCGAGAAAGAAAGCGGAGGGGTGGCTATTCTTGGGTTATGGCACGAGAGACTCACATGGCATAGATTGGGACCATGAAGAGGAGGCGGACGATGTCTGAGGGAGGTGTTAGTGGACGCTAGGAAGGCAGTGCGTGACGTACGGCGTTGTTGAGGTTTCTGGAGGAGAGTTAGAAAAGAATGAGAGAGGGTGGTAGGGACTCACGCAAGAGTACCAGCGGAGATGTTTGCGGATGAGCCATAGCGAGGCGATGGTCGCGACGAGGGTAAACGCGGCAGTGACGATCCAACCGACGTGGAAGGCTGCAGACGGTCAATACCGACGCGGAAAGAGAGCCATTTGGCGCACCTTGGAACTTGACAACACCTCCGTCGACGAGGGGCGGTGGGGAGCGTGCACGGTGTTGAGGACAGGCCATGTCGCATACAGTCGGTGTGGTCGAGCCGAAGAGCCGGAGCCGAGAGTTAGGAGTATTACCGAAAGCCGGCGGGCCGATTAGAGCGCCGGGCGGCTGAGTTCGCCCTGACACCCACAACGACGAGCAAGATGTCGTGGACGCCGCAAGAGGCAGGCCTGGCCGAGGTGCTGCAAGTCCTGCGCGACTCGACCCAGAACCAGAGCGCAGAGGTCCAGAAGGCGATGACCCTCCGATTGCAGTCGTTTATGCAGGTCCCCGACTATCCATGCTACCTCGCACACATCCTCGCACACGCCAGCCCCGACGACGAGCGCGTCCGTACGGTCGCTGGACTTGTCCTTAAGAATGCTGCCAAAGGCATTGCGTCGTCGTCTCCACCTGTCGTGGCCTATGTCAAGGAAACCGTCCTGCGCGCGTTTGCCGACGCCAGCGCGATGGTCCGCAACGCCGCCGCCCAGGTCGTCGTAGTCGTCCTCGGCGCGCTCGAACCCGCTAATTGGCCCGAGGCGTTGGCTGCGCTGCTGCACGGCCTCGACGGCGACGCGGCAGCCCAAGAGGCGGCGTTTGGCGTGCTCGAAAAGTGCTGCGAGGACTATCCGCGCAAGCTCGAGGCCCAGATCCACGGCACGCGCCCGACAGACGTCCTCATTCCGCGTTTCCTCGCCCTCGCAGACGCGGAGTCCGCTCGTATCCGCACACTCGCGCTTACATGTCTCTCCCACTTTATCCCCGTCGCGTCCCCTGTCCTCTGGGCCCACGTCGACGCCCTCCTAGCAGTCTTGTTCAAACACGCCGCAGACGAAGCCCCCGACGTGCGTCGCCAAGTCTGCCAGGCGTTGGTCCTCCTGCTGGCAGCCCGCCCAGACAAGCTCCTCCCCGCGCTGGCCAACGTCGCAGACTACATGCTCTACTCCACCCAAGACCAAGACGAAAACGTCGCGCTCGAAGCCTGCGAGTTCTGGCTCACGTTCGCCGAAGACCCCGAACTCGGGGACCACCTCCGCCCACTCCTCCCACGCGTCGCGCCCGTCCTGCTCGCGTGCATGGTCTACGGCGAAGACGACCTCATCTGGCTCGCCGGCGACGACGACGACGCGGACGTCCCCGATCGCCCTGAAGACATCCGCCCCAAGCACTTTGGCGCTAAAGCCCACGGTCTCGAGTCCGAGGCTAGCGGCGGGGAGCCCCAGGCCCAGAAGGATGAGGACGAGGAGGACTATGAGGACGATTTTGATGACGACGATGATCTGAGCACTGAATGGAACTTGCGCAAGTGCGCTGCGGCCGCGATCGACGTTATCGCTGTTCGGTGAGTTTGCTTGGATACTGGTATTTGACGTGGTGTTAATGGTGGGATAGGTTTGGACCGGATTTGTTGCAGATTCTTATGCCCCATTTGCGGGATCGGCTCTGGAGCACAGACTGGATCCAGCGCGAGAGCGGGATCCTCGCTCTAGGCGCCATGGCAGAAGGTGCGCCCCACCTCACTCTCCTCAATTTAAGCTCACCCCTCGTCAGGCTGTATCGAAGCGATCGAGCCCTACCTCGCCGAACTCATCCCGTTCCTTATCAACACCCTCAACGACGCCAAGGTCCGTCTCCGCATATTTTCACTTTTTATTTCGACGCGTGGCTGACTTTTCACTCTTTCTCTTGACGCGTGGCTCATTTATGATCAATCGGACGCGTGTAGCCACTCGTGCGGTCTATCACGTGCTGGACGCTTGGACGGTATGCGAGCTGGTGCACGAGTAATCCGAGCGAGGAGCATAAGAGCAAGTATTTCGTGCCAGCTATGGAAGGCGTAAGTCCCTCACCCCCCTCTCCTTCCCTTTACTTATACTGATATCGTGCTGGTAGCTCCTGCGCATGGTCCTAGACAACAACAAACGCGTCCAAGAAGCAGGCTGCTCAGCATTCGCCACACTCGAAGAAGACGCCGGACCGGCACTCGAACCGTACCTCGACCCCATCCTGCGCAACCTCGTCTTTGCGTTCCAGAAATACCAAGCCAAGAATTTGCTTATTCTGTACGACGCGATTGGGACGTTGGCGGACGCTGTGGGTGGGGCGTTGAATCGAAAGGACGCGTTGGAGGTGTTGATGCCGCCGCTTGTGGAGCGTTGGGATAAGTTGGGGAATGAGGATGAGGATTTGATTCCGCTTTTGGAGGTTAGTATTTCGAGTTTTTGGGTGTCTGGGGTTGGTTTTTAGTTTTTGAGTGAGGATATTGATGAGTTTTGGTGGGTTTATAGTGCTTGTCGAGCGTGACGGTTGCGTGCGGGACTGGATTTATGCCGTATGCGGAGCCTGTGTTTAGGCGGTGTGTGGAGATTGTGCATAGTTCGCTCTTGCAGTACCAGGCGTTCCAGCAACAGCCTGAAGCTAGGGCTGAACCTGACAAGGTGCGTCCCTCACTTCCTCCTATCTCTAAACTATGTCTAACGTATAATGCGGTATTTTTGCCTTGTGAATAGGTCTTCTTGATTGTTGCGCTGGATTTGTTGAGCGGGTTGACGCAGGGATTGGGCGCGTCGATTGTTTCGCTTGTCCAAGCTAGCCAGCCGCCGCTTTTGCAGCTTTTGGCGGTTTGTTTGAAGGTGCGTTTGTTCAGTTTGTTGCGTGGTTGGGTGGGGTCTGATGGGTTTCTGTTACTCTTTTTTGTTCGTGCGCTGGCATTTTCGGGGATCTTGCCTAACTTTACGGCTACTCCCTATTTCTCTACCCGCATACGTCGACGCCCCTGTTACCTGCATACGTCCTATAGCACCCCGATCCACCCGTCCGCCAATCTGGCTACGCGCTAGTAGGAGACATGGCCATCTCGTGCTTCGAAGTCCTCCGTCCGGTCGTTCCGCAGATCATGCCCGAGCTCATTGAGCAGATTATGCCTGAGCCCAAGATCGAGTTTGTGAGCGCGTGTAATAATGCTGCGTGGAGCGTTGGAGAGGTCGCTTTGCATTATGGGAGTGGTGAGTACTAGCGCTTTTTATTTTTTGCGTCTCGTCACTTTTGTTTTCCTGCCTCATACTTCTTCCCCCCCCCCCTATACGATACTTTCTTCTTGCTATGCTATGCTATTCTTTCTTGTTCTGTGTACTGACAGATGTGTTGCGATAGATCCTGAATTCGGTCAATGGGTCCCCCCGCTGATCCAGCGCTTGATCCCGATCTTGTTGAGCCCCAAGAGCCCCAAGAGTTTGACGGAGAACGCGGCGGTGACGATCGGGCGACTTGCACTTGTCCAGCCAGATGTCGTTTCCCCGCATTTGGAGGTGTTTGCTCAGCCATGGTTCGTCTTTTCTATTATTTTTTAGGTGTGGTCGTTGATTGTAATGTGTGATGTGGGGTATAGGTGCCAAGCTCTTAGTGAGATTAAGGATAATGATGAGAAGGATTCGGCGTTTAGAGGGTTCTGTGGGTTGATTGAGAGAAATCCAAGCGGAATTGCCAAGGTTCGTTGCGTCCGGGTACTAGATAGATTTTTGGTACTGATGTGTTTGGGGGTGTGCAGGCGTTTGTGTTCTTCTGTAATGCGGTTGTGAGATGGACTGCGCCGTCGCAAGAGTTGAATGACCTGTTCTCAAAGGTTAGTCTCCTTAAACCTTTCCTATAGTACATTATTGACCTTGGATTCGCAGATATTACACGGCTTCAAACAAATGAGCGGATCGCAGTGGGAAGCGCAGATGGCTGCATTCCCAGAGGGAATACAAGAACGGCTGAGGGCGAGGTACCAGCTCTAGAAACGTTCACGTCATTAGTAGTAGCACTAGTATTGAGCATTACCCCCCAGTCGATGTATCCCTATTCCCTATTCATCTCTTTTCCATTGACGACACGCGTGTAACTTGGTTGTTGTACTCGCGATAAAATCCTTCCCCCCTCTCACCATCATTCCCCATCCGCCACGCCGGTCCGCTTCGCGGCTCACGACCTTGATGCTCTGTGTTCATAAATATTTTCTTTTTACGTGGCAGGGGGTTGATGTCCCCTTGTCCTGATCTTGTCTCTTGTCTCGTAGAAATATATAAACTCTTTTTTGTGTGAAAGATCGCGCAGATAGACTGGAGAAGCCAGACAATTACTGTATTTTGGAGAAGAAGGATACCCATATCCAGATATAATCATAACCCTACACCTCTAACTCCACCTCCCCCTATCAAACCTAAACCCGAACTCAGCTTAGAAGTGCTTGTTATCCCACCTCGGCATCCCCCCTCCGCTGCCCAATCCACCCAGCCCGCCCGCAATGCCGCCCCTCCTCTTTCCTCCTTTCGAGTACGCGCGCCATCCGGCGAGACCAGCGACGCACACGAGCCCGACGGCGGCGAGTTTAAGTGTGAAGGTGAGGAAGCCCCAGAAGCCGCCTTGACGAGAGGAGTGGCGCCTAGATTGGGGCGTGCTGGATGCGGTGGCGAGGATTGCGGAGGCCGTGGAGACTGAGATGATGCTAGTGAAGTGAGAAAAGTTGGGTTAGTCGGGAAAGGAGGTGATGGGAGGGGACATACTCGTGTGCATCGGAGACGTCACCGGTCATTGCTGAGAAGCCAAGGAAGGGCGACTGGGGGAGGGTGATGTCCCAGACGGTGAAACACTCGGTCCATTCGTCCCCTATTTGAAGTCAATTATTAGTTTCGAGCGAAGATATTGTGGATTAGCACGGGTGCTTACAGCCTTTGTATTGGATCTTAAGCTGTTACCAAGGCTATTAGTTTGACACGCATCGATGGTAATAAATCGGGACTTACGTTCAGGTATTCGCCCTTGAAGTATACAAGCCTCAGCTTAGTCGCAATATCAGTTTTGCGGATGTTGGCCTAGTAAAAAAAAAGGGGTAAGTATGAGATCCGAATAGCGCAGGCTGAGACTCACGGAGCATGCTGCGAGTTCTGTCTTGGCTCCATCACTGCCGACATCGTAGGACGTCTTGCCGTCGCCGAGCATCGCCATAATGCGAGGGAAAGCATACGCGTGCCGTGAGTTTGCGTACCTATACAAAATCATATATTGAGAAATCGAAGGAAATGGGTGACCGGAAATAGACTTACGTGTCAATGAAAATACCAAGTCCTTCGAAATTATCTGTGAACCAGGGCGTTAATCATAGGTTTCGAATAGTTAAACCCAGCGAACACACCAATGGATCCGAATACAGGCCCGGGCTGTGCGCGCGAGTTTGTCAACCACATCGCGAGTCCGTCTCCGTACAAGTGAGACGATCCGCC
>JANWGL010005434.1:0-11179 GCA_025200755.1 Ceratobasidium sp. C01 | reverse complement strand
AAAGGTTGAATTGCGCATTCAATCACAGAGGAAGTGAAAGGTGTGCTCCTAGTCATCTATGATAATCAAAGCCCCCATGTCGCCGTGCATACGCTACTACAACGACTGCTGGACGGTAACATTTTTGGCTCTCTGCTTTTCCTTACGCATACGATACGATCCACGAGCCCTTTGAGACACTGATGGGAGTCGGAGGTCGGATATGTAGTACGGTTCTGGGGCGAACACATCATTCGGTGGGGTCGGGAGACGATACAGGGGGACGGGGGTAGTGAGATCGTTGTAAACTTCGTGGATTTTTCATAACTGAGGACGGGTTGAAGTACCTCCCGGAATGTGGTGTAGGAGGGACTAGGAACTTGAGGGATTTGCTCTGGCGAGCAATTAGCGAGCGATTTTTTCCCCTACATGCAATGAATGGGGAATTTATTGTTGCTTTATTATAGACATGGCAGAATTGGAGGGCCCTTGGGTCATACCGGACGACCGCATCATTCGCTAGACGCGCAACCTTCGGCCGCATCAGCAACCAGGCAACGGACCTTCGGTTGTTTCGAGTGAACCAGTGTGAATTTGCCATGCGCGTGCCGCGCTATTGTATCAGGATTTGAGTTACCGGGCGATATCTCGTTATTTAAGCATGCTTTGATGTCCTGTGTGGATGAAATTGTGTTTCCGTGTTGGTATTATATATGTCCCTCATTTAAGTCGCTGTGGTACATATTTACATTGGAACGAGCTGCTTTAGAAATGAATTTGCCTTCCCCTCTACTCCCTAACGGGCACTAATCGCTTCAACCTCAATAAGACTTCTGATAAGGGTGCCTTGTGAACGTTGACACTGTATTATAACCCGAATCTTACCTCGGTATTTGAATAAAACTGGTTGTCTCTTGCATTTCATGCATTGATGGATTTAGATTGGTTCAACCCGGCAATGTGCCTTCTGAAGTCCGCTGGCTTGCTAACTAGTGCATACATCAACGCAAGTAGTGTTACTGTGTCAAAGGGAATAACAAAGGCAAGTTTGCAAAACACGCCATTACATTATATCATATGCGTGTGTTCTGTACATTCTCGGGCAACTATTGGGCCGCTTTGCAAACTCTCTTGTGCCCTCCTTTCCAGTCCTTCACCTGACAAGCCGACGAGCAATATCGAGCTTTCTTGCATTTGCCACACGATAACAATTTGGGCAGGCCAGGGCCACCGCACGACCAGCAGGCGACCTCAGAGTGAGCATTCGGGGTCTGCGTGCTCGACGTGTCGGGACCAGCCGCAAGACTACCATCGCGCAAGCGCCCAGCGACACTCTCGAGATAGGAAACGAAGAATAGTGGAGAGATGGCAGCACGCGTCGCATATGGAAGTAATCCCTTCCACGACGGAACATCCCACTGTGCCGCCTCGAAACCGATTCCTTGGCCGCAGCTACAAATGGGACTTTGGGCAAGTTCGAGCGAAAGAGGCACTTGGTCTTGTGCTTCGTATTCGCAGTTGGGTGTATGCGTCCAGGTGCGGCATCGCTCAACGAACGCGGGAAGCAGCTTCTTCCACGCAATCGATTCGTCGCCTTTCATGGTGACCTGCTCATTCCTCTGGCTTTGGGTATGGAGTGTCTTGATTCCGGGCAAAAGCAAGGGCATCTTCCCCATCGACAGCGGAACAACAGCCGCGTCGAGAACCACTGTCGACGAGGCTAGGTCCAGCCGGATCCCGCCCACCATCACGACCATGTAAACGCCAACTCCTTTTGCAGGTTCGTTCAAATGGAAAACTCGAGTTGAGCCACCAGAAATGCCGGCGTAGTGCGTGAACATGGAATATATGCTCTCCTTCAAATTGATCAGGACGTTCTCGGGATTGTTTTTGGACGATTCCGTCACTGCCCGCTCACGGTCGGAGAGTTGGAAGACGCAGTGGCCGCGAAGCCAGTCGAATTTCTTGTCGCCTCCGATATCTAGCATTGGCATGCGGTCCAAGTTGACATGGTGGAAGCTCCATGGGCTATATGCGTTGTTTTTGATGATGGAAAATGGGTTGATCGTGTACCCGCCCGTACCGATTGGTTTAGTGACAGGGACTATGACCTGTGAGGAATAAAACTATTAGATCGTACCCAACTACCTCGAAGTGCATGCTCTTACCTCGATATAATGTGACTTTCGTGCGACACGCAAACGGTTGCTCGAACCAAGAATAGGATAAGGGTACTCTACAACGTGCCTCGATTCGCCAATCGAGACCTCCATCGTACACGGCGAGATGTGTTTTGCAGAAACCTCCGCTCCGTTAAGCAGAGCTATTTGTTCGTCGGGTGAATAAATCTCCAACCTCGCCGTTAGAGACACTATTGAACATTTTCCGCCCTCGGTTTTCACATCTGCTTGGCGGGTTATTGGCTCTGGCACAGGAAGCAAAGCAGATCGGTCGACAGAAAGTTGATTGACTCGTTGAACCTCCAAAGCACTGATGGGTCGGTCGCGTAAAATACGAATGTGGGATTTATCGTGCAAACTCGTAGTGAAGAGCTCGAGATTCGTTCCAAGTGACGACTGGAAGTTCATAAGAGAAAACGGGTTCAACCTGAGAGCGAAACCCACGGTCGTGTCTGCCTGAATGAGCACATACGAGGAGGTCCAGAACGAAACGATAAGATCAGATTTGCCGTGTACGCCCATAGGATCCTCCTCGATTATCGTGTTTGAGGCGTTGGTATGAGATGCGAGTTTTCCCCAGACGCAGTGCAAGGACGAGAATACGTTGTGGTACGAGGTTCCAGCCCAGAGGTTGCACTGGAACCGAGGGCTTCCCGCTTTATCGGGCATGAGCCGACTTAGCTTCACGCGCGGGACGGTCATAACGAGACAAACAACGGCTGGGGCGTCGTCCCATCCAGCAAAGATGGATTCGTCCGATGGTCCATGACGTTCGGCCGAACGCCAGCTGGGGGATAGGGAAAGGACAGAATGAACAGCGTAGAGGTGGAGTTGGAGGCAAAGATCTTGGTAATGGTTCTTGCCAAGGATCGTATATCGGTCATATAGGGCAAGATCTAGGAACGTAGTGACTGCACGTTGCCAATCTCCGTCGATAATTTCGACACATCTTTGAACGTGTTGAAGCAGAATAGCAAAGGTTTCGCGATGATAGTGCGCCTCGGACATGGAGACCGCGTCCGCACGAGTAGGGTTGCTGAACATTTGAGGTGTCATCGACTCATCCTTAAACATGTTTTTGTAGATGCCGAACAGAATTTGTGCTAGCTCCGCAGCTTTGAAAGAGAGCGGAAGGGGTTTGTTGTATGTGTTGTGATCGCCAGAAGTTGGGTTGACCCAGATTACGCGCTCGTGATATTGCGATACATCTTTGAAGACACTTAGCATGAGGAGCTCGTGCGCATTAGATTGAGGTGAAAAGGCCGTGAGATAAGGACGAGGAGCCAGTCCAAGGAGTAGAGCGATGGTGGGGCCGTCCGCACACAGGCGTTCCGCGAAAGAAGTAGTTGCATCATTTCCAGCAGGCAAAAGCGTCTCGGTATACAGGACAGCTTGGGAATCAGGCTCCTGTTTGAGTAACGGTCGTGTTACGATCAATATGTTGACAGCTCCCAGATGGTCCATCAAGTTCGAAGTATCGATCACATCAAAAGACCTCGGCAGAGACCCGCAGTCGCTCAGGTCGATCTGAGACGCCCGCCAAGGGGCGGTGAATATTCCGAGTTTGCCTTCGTTGGTGCGAGCCAGAATGTTCAGCGCCCGACAAAGAGCGAGTGCTTCCCCAGCAAAGAACCGAATGGTTATGCGATCCGACGCCCTCGACTCGCGAAAGGCACCACACCAGGCTTTGAACTGTTGTTTAGCGATATCCAGAGCGCTTGATCCCGAGCTCGAATCCGACAAAACATGAGTGAACGCAGGCGCGAAGTGAAAGCCTTGAGGAAACGTTCCATAGTGTGGATTGAACTTCTCGCCCGCTAGCGAATACGCGAACGTTGGGTTCAGGTTCGTCGCATTCCTAACTCTATCCTCTTCCTGCTCCGAGAACGTCGTACCCGTCTTCCAGTAGCGCTCGAATAGCCTCGACATCGGGACCATTGCTTCATGCCACATGATCCCCGCCGACCGACTAACGCTGACCATCTTCTGGGAGGCGCACCGCCTGGCCAGCTCCGTCTGTTGTTGTTTAAGTTTCGCCAAACGCGTCGTGGAGATTTCGGGGAAGCCGGAATAAGAAGTGAAGTGGGCATGGAGAACGGACAAGGTTTGGGTGTCTACGACTTTGAGGAAGACATTGAATTTGGAGCTCCTCCAACTAGGAAGCGAAGTGGATGCTTGAGCAAGCTGGGTCGCATAGGACGTAATGAGGTTGGAAGCGACAGTGTCGATGTTGAGGTGATGGAATACGTCCCAGATGCTCTCGATGGACTCGCCGCCTTCGATGAGTGCGAAGAGGAGTATGTTACGAGCTTAATAAGGAAAGAATTAGCAACAAGTGATTTAGATTATAGCAGTACGAACCAAGAACAGCTGGTTCCCAGTCGCAGCATGTTATATCCATTCTTCTGGGACCTACAGAGAGTGTTATTCCCCTAACTATAGTAGAAGCTTTGTGTCTTTACCATGCGAAGTCACATCCGAATGAAGGGTGAATAAGATATTACGGGGATCCCCACAACCCAACAGTAATACGTCTGCGTCCTGCTCAGGTGAAAGGTCCTGGGTAAGAGATATAGCAGAAGTATTTCCGATAGGATAAAACATAATCTGGGCCATCCATACTAGCGGATGCGACATGGCGAGAGCCTGGTAGGGTCGATGGAGAACAAGGAGAGCAAGAAGAGTAAAGAAGTTCAAAAGTATACGCTACGAGCTGAGCAGCACAGTGTGAGAGAGCACTAGCGAATACAGTCCCTCAATTCTTTCGGCAAGTTCTTTTCGGTTTGGTCTGTCAATGGCCCTCCGTTGGTGGTGGGCGGACGTAAAATAAACGCCTCTGGGCGCGTTATGTAAGCGTTCTCCACCATATCAAATTACCAGGCGCCCCACTCCCCCTTAGTTTGGCAACCAATACTGATTTCGCATTGAAACTCCCACGACAACTAGTGCGTCTCCCTCCCCTCGTTGGAGAACTATCGCATTCTACTAGCTGACTCTATTCGGACGAGCATACGGCGTATTAGAATTACTACACCATAGAGCCACATTGCTCTCCTGGCGCAAACCTGCAAGACAAGCCAGCAGGTACGTGGAGTGTTCCTTACGCAATCCAACTCAGCCCTGGTTCATATTCCTCAACCTAATCTGACCGTGATGTCTCGGGTGCCAGTGAGCATCGTGCGTGCCGCTTTGCCGCCCTCAAGATCACTCCCGTCGGTTGAATCCCCCTTCAATACCCCACGGTGAGCAATGATAGCCATGGTGCAAAATCTTCATCTATCAAATCCCTAATTACTTCCTCTATTGTATAGCTGCTAGGTTCTATAACATTGTCACTATGTCTGTTCTCACTTGTGATATGTCAATGGAGCGCTCAGCTTAGGGTTCCCCTCTTAGGTCACCGTATTTAGCCGGGTATCGTATCTCTGGTGCTGGTCTGATATCTGTTTCAAAACCTTTGGGCCTATACCGCGGCGAGCATCAGGGTGACGAAGTATCCGTGTACCACTACTTTCAGAGGCGTAACACATGGATGTGCTATTGCACCTTCGAAGCCATCTCTGATGAACGTTCCATGACCTTCATGCTCGTCACCAAGAAAAGTGATACCAATAACAATCTCGTAGAAACCGAAGGAGACCTTGAGCTCAAGAATAAGCTCTTGAACGTTGGAATTGCTATTCGGGAGTGGATCGTTTCGGACAACCCTCCACGGTTACTTTAGAAAGATTGACTCTTGCCCCTCATGGCCTCATATATCTCAATCGAGCGCGTTCCGATTCAAATGCAATAGCATTATATCAGGTTCTTCGTCGCCGCCCCAGTAGCAATTGGCTATGGCGAAGACCCATCGCCAGGGAGATCCAAGGACCCCAGGTCGAGTGGAATATAGTCCACCAAAGATCAATGATGAAAGACGCTATCACGCGCCTCGCCTCTTGACCCACCAGCTAGACTGTTCGTTGGCATCCATACTATTGGATGCGACATTGCGAAAGATCCGTAAGACCCACAAGTAATGTGATACATGTGGGAGAAGTATAAGAGTCTAGGCCGACAGGCAGGAACCTCTGAACGGGACAGGTCTGATATTGCCCGATTAATCAACCAAAATCCTTATGTTTTTACTTGATGATGGGCTCTCGTTTGTGGTGGGCAGAAGCAAAACAAACATGCCAGGGCACATTATCTAAGAGGCTCACCCCCAAATCATATTGAAAGGTTCTATGTATGCGGCTACTTCTCGTCGTGATACGGCAATTAGCGAACGGTATCTTTCTCCGAGAGTTGAAACTCCCAATGATTTTTTGGATCCTCGGAACCCTCACGGAGATGCAGCTAGTGGTCAAGGCGTAAGTAAGCGTTGCGCCCAGTGTAGTCGCAAAGCCTACCGTTGACTTAGATTCTGCATCGGGATACCCCCAAAACAAGTGAGGTGCATCCTTTGGAGATATCCTGCAAGACCTTTTATTAGCTCTGTCACGCCTTTTGGGCCATCAACTCACGTAAACTGAGTTTCGCTGTGGGGGGTGCGTTGAATAATCCATTCAGTCGCGGTTCGGTTTGAGCCTAGGATGTCCTCGCCGGAAGAAGGAGACGTATTGCAGAACACAAAAAAGCCATGCGCATTGTTTTGGATACGGTCAATAGTATAGGCTCCACGTAGAACTCTCCACTAAACGCAATTATTAGGTCCAGTTCACAAATGCCATGAATTGACACATACCACAGCGGTTGGATTGGTGCCATCTTTAGATCCAAGAAGTGCGTGATTGTAGTAAGCGTTGACGATCTTGTACAGACCCGGCTTCACGTGCCGTGCTTTCAATGGCTCGAAACTCCAATAATTGCTGACGTCTTGTGTCCTTGCGCACAAATTAACCTGATTTATATTCCGAGCGGTTAGTTGTAAGTTGACTGTCATAGTTCAACCTACGTTCTCTTCTGTTTGAGCACCGATTCCCCAGCACAACCGCATATTGGGATGAGATATCCTAAACAATCTGCTAGTTAGAACGTGTGGGGCAATCGGTTCTTGGTTCGAGACTCACATGAACTGGTTCCTAGCTATACAAACGATGTCCCATTCGCTGTGGTTTGTCCCACTGGTAAGATCTAGTTTTAGAGTGTCTCCTTCTAAAACTTCTGCATTCGATCCGATGGCTCCCTTTGAGCCGACCGGCTTGAATTGATAGAGCCCATTGTCCAGCCGTTTGGGGATCCACTATGCGCGATAATCTTCAGAGGTGTTTCTTGCACATGAATATGAAGCCTACCAGTCCGTTAGTATCCACTTCATCGACTGTGCTGGAGGCTACCATAAAGTCTCCAGAGAGGATCATAGATGACATATGTGCAACATTCACAATCCGGTAGCGAGCCGAGGATGGCAGCATCGGACGTTCTATCAAGGTCCGTTTGTTCTGATCAACGCTCGACGCGATTTGGTTTGCTATATAAGAACTCAGTCGGGGAGCCCAAGATAGCCAACATAAAAAACTCGTACGGATAGAAAACGAGGCCGTCAATGCGTTCCTGTTAGATACTTGTACCTCCGGAGATACCATGGAAATATATCTATCTAGTTAATCATGGCAATCAGACTCCATCCACATCACATTTAACGTCTCATACCTGTTACTGGAATCACATCATATTCGTGTTGTATATTCCAAAGCTAGACTGAATGTGAGAAATCTGGTATATTTATCGGGTACGGGAGACTGACTTTCTCTCGTACGATCGCGGCGTTTGGCCGTGTTTTGGGATCAACGTCCCAACACTGAGTAAAGAGGCTCCACATTGCATCCCCGCCTGGAGATTTGAGCTTGTCATGGTCTTGGGGTTGCATTGGTCGAGCGTTTTCCTTCACTACTCGACCACACACCGCCATTTCCGAAAGACCGCTAAACGGGACTGCGCCAGTCATCACTTCCTGAATAGATTTGTGAATGGAAAGCTATAATATCAGCAGGTTGATTTGACTTACCAATAATGTCTGAATATTTGGACAACGTTCAAATCATGATTGCGTACCATTAAGACAAACAACCTACCATTCCCAGGGCGTACACATCCGCCTCGGTCGTGTGGGATGTATCGCCGGCAAGTAGCTCTGGGGCCTGTATATTGATTTCAGTTACTGTCTAATTATCTCGCGTGACGAGAACCTCACCGCCCATCGTAGCGATATTGCTGAGGTGGTGGATCCGGTCGTAAAAAGGAGAGAAGCCTCTTTTAGCTTGGTGTTCCCAAAATCTGTAAGTTTGGCCACACCGTCTTGCGAGACAAGTATGTTAGTCTGTATTTCGAAGTGAGCGTGGGTCAAAAGTTGCGTAAATAAATACAAATTATACATACGCCTTTGAGATCGCCGTGCACCTTATGACAGGGATAAGATAGCATGAGCTCATCCCATCTTGGATCTCGAGATCCATTAGACCCAAATATAGGGACGCACCATTTGGACGCTATGAAGATACGCCAGTCCACTCGCGATTTGTAAACACTATACCAGATGAGTTAGTTGATTGAAGCCGGGCGCAGCGGTGTAACCCTACCAGCTGGTAAAGATCGGCCCCAGGATTTCGCGTCAGATACAAAGGTAAGACGCCATTGTCCATCCAAGGTGATATCATGGCGAGCTGTTCACGGAACCTGGCTAGACCAATAAGGTCAATAACGTTATCGTGTTTGCACTTTGACCATGCATATAGCTCGCGAGCAGCAGCCTAGAAATACAATTTAGAACAAGTGAGTGGCGAGAGATCGTATATACCTTCAAAGCTTTACGACTGATATCGTCGTCCGTATTGAACCGTGCGCACTTGATCGCCACGTCCTGAGTCTGAGCATCGCGTAACTTTCCGTAGTATATATCTCCAAACCCGCCAAAAGCCCGAGGATGTGTGGAAGATGCTTCTTCGTCAACCATTTGGGTAATGTCCGGGCACTCGTGGCTAACCAGAATCTTGATCATTTCCGAAAGGTCCTTATTACGGTATTGTTAGTGGATGGTCAAGAGCAGATATTAAGACCCTCACCATCGTGCTACGCACAGGGGTCGCATGATTGGTCGGGCCAGACATGGACAAGAATCAATCGAATCAGGTAAGTATATCTATAAATTTCAATAACTATTATGATCTAGCTGTCCTCGAGATTCAATATGTGACTAGCCTAAAACTGAGGTCTGCGTGGTGGGAGTGCTGAAGGTGTGTGGCGTGCATCAATCCGCGTAGGATCAAGCCAATGGGGACAGCGTTAGCCAAAATAGGAAACCGCCGATCGTTCTTCCATTTCGGAAACTTATAGCAGCTTCCCTCTCGCCCCCCCCCCCATCCCAAGAGAACCACATGCGAGCACCTTCATGGGCGAGTCAATCTCGAGTCAAGGGGCCCAACCAAACCAGCTCCTCGGGTTTCCCGTTTGCCCTAATACTTCCCATCTTCGACCCCTCCTTGGTACTGCGGCAGTCCCAGGAAACCTGCTCGTTCTGTATGGGATATCTGACGAGAGAGATGATATTATGCCATTTCATGGAGGCGCTGCAATGCGAAATTGAGCATCGATGTATAGTATCATGATGTGGTGGAGAATGTGGGCGATACGAGGGATAGGCTGAAGGAGGCGGAGCACTGCACAAGACGGAATGTCCTGGTAATAATAAGGTTAAACTATTGGCTGAAGCGGGTTGTGCTCTCGGTTTCAGGCTTTAATTGCGGCGTTCATCTCAAATACTCGACTTTACATCCGAAAATACAGAATAAACAAGAAAGATACATACGTGAATGAGAGTTGTGACTGAAATCTCCAACCCGCCAGTCACTCTGCGTTCACCAGAGAGAATAATCGCTATCATACATCGCTTCGCCATCAGCAGTCAGGCGACATTTCTTATAGTGCAAGCGTAATTTCGGCTTAGTAATTTCATGCCTGCATGTATCCATCGGTAAGCCAGCTCGAGTAAGAATCATATAACGACTCACACTTCGGCCAAGTGTTCAATAATTTGAGAACTCGATCCGTGCGCGCCCGCCATGCCTCCAAAATTCTGACAAACCTTACACACGGTGATGTAGCCCGGTTCTAAAGGCGCGTCATGGCAAAGCTGATTCATAGTTCCTAGCTTGATGAACGGCTTTTTCGTGTTCCTGCCCAAGGCGTGAACGTTGTTGAACTTAGCGGAAACCCCCAACTTCTGTACGATTGGTAACCGCTCCTGGATTTTCCCCCAGCGTTCTCTCTCATCTATATAATGTTGTATCTAGCAGAAAAGCCATTGATGAGTAATTCAAACGTTGCGTGAAAGGAAATACACTAACGACTCCCTCCCATGAATGAAACTCGTCGTCAGTGCATCTCCCGCAATGAAAGTATAGGTCTTTGGTCCTGAACTCAAGGAAGGACGCGTCAGGTTTCCCGAGTTGCTTTAGGAACACCCGAGCAAACGCTTGCGCTTGGGCATGAGGCTTGAATTCGGCCAAATCCAGAAGACGTTCGCGATCCGTGTAAAGGTGATCAAAGCGCCAGCATTCAACGGGGGTGCTGTATGTCATCGGCCTATAACTGTTGCTCGTAGAGTCGAACAGGCTGTCGGCGCGAAGGAGCATCTTGAGGTTATCCGAGACGCTCATAAGCGGGTCGGGCTTGAATCGTCCAACGGGCAAAACCGGCGCAGGGGCCTCTTCTGGTTGACCTTCTTCCAAACGTCCCCGCCGCAGGACGCCAGCCATATGTTCCTCCACTCGAGCCGTCCACGTCGAGGTATATGCGACGATCTCCTCTCGGTGTTTGTCAAATCGCTTCTCCATCTCCGCAGCAGAAACGTCCGTCTCTTTCAAGCTCTTGACGATCGGACACTCCAATATATCTCCAAACGGTGGGAACAGACGATTGTGGGCGACCTTGACGGTAGCGGCTTCAAAGCGTGACAAAGGGCGGTGGCAGGGATTCGTAATGGTCGCGTCAATGAGGGTGGGGCGCGCGTTTTCGATGTCTTTAAGTAATCGATCAAGCGC
>JANWGL010005433.1:0-11319 GCA_025200755.1 Ceratobasidium sp. C01 | reverse complement strand
GCGCTTGATCGATTACTTAACGACATCGAAAACGCGCGCCCCGCCCTCATTGACGCGACCATTACGAATCCCTGCCACCGCCCTTTGTCACGCTTTGAAGCCGCTACCGTCAAGGTCGCCCACAATCGTCTGTTCCCACCGTTTGGAGATATATTGGAGTGTCCGATCGTCAAGAGTTTGAAAGAGACGGACGTTTCGGCTGCGGAGATGGAAAAGCGATTCGAGGAACACCGAGAGGAGATTGTCGCATACACCTCGGCGTGGGTAGCTCGAGTGGAGGAACATATGTCTGGCGTCCTGCGGCGAGGTCGACTGGATGAGGGTCTACCGGAGGAGGCACCTTTACCGGTTTTGCCCGTTGGACGATTCAAGCCCGACCCGCTTATCGGCGTCTCAGATAACCTCAAGATGCTCCTTCGCGCCGACAGCCTGTTCGACTCTACGAGCAACAGTTATAGGCCGATGACATACAGCACCCCCGTTGAATGCTGGCGCTTTGATCACCTTTACACGGATCGCGAACTTCCTCTTGATTTGGCCGAATTCAAGCCTCATGCCCAAGCGCAAGCGTTTGCTCGGGTGTTCCTGAAGCAACTCGGGAAACCCGACGCGTCCTTCCTTGAGTTCAGGACCAAAGACCTAAACTTTCATTGCGGGAGATGCACTGACGACGAGTTTCATTCATGGGAGGGAGTCGTTAGTGTATTTCCTTTCACGCAACGTTTGAATTACTCATCGATGGCTTTTCTGCTAGATACAACATTATATAGATGAGAGAGAACGCTGGGGGAAAGTCCAGGAGCGGTTACCAATCGTACAGAAGCTGGGGGTTTCCGTTAAGTTCAAAGACGTTCACGCCTTGGACAGGAACACGAAAAAGCCGTTCATCAGGCTAGGAACTATGAATCAACTTTGCCATGACGCGCCTCTAGACCCGGGCTACATGACCGTGTGTAAGGTTTGTCAGAATTTTGGAGACATGACGGGCGCGCACGGATCGAGTTCTCAAATTATTGAACATCTGGCCGAAGTGTGAGTCGTTATATGATTCCTACTCGAGCTGGCTTACCAATGGATACATGCAGGCATGAAATTACTAAGCCGAAATTACGCTTGCACTATAAGAAATGTCGCCTGACTGCTGATGGCGAAGCGATGTATGATAGCGATTATTCTCTCTGGTGAACGCAGAGTGACTGGCGGGTTGGAGATTTCAGTCACAACTCTCATTCACGTATGTATCTTTCTTGTTTATTCTGTATTTTCTTATGTAAAGTCGAGTATTCGAGATGAACGCCGCAATGAAAGCCTGAAACCGAGAGCGAGACCCGTTTAAGTCAATAGTTTAATCTTATTATTACCAGGACATTCCGTCTTGTGCAGTGCTCCACCTCCTTCAGCATATCCCTCGTATCGCCCACATTCCTACCACATCATAATACGCTACTTCAATAAGTACTCTCCCTCGAACTACTTGGTATCCTGAGTAGGTTTCCCAGAAATTTCTTTATTCAACACAACCAAACAACGGGACGTTACGAGTATATTGAGCCATTTCGGTATATATATGTGTTTCACGAGCCTCATCACTCAGTCTTGCACGATGCCTTGTACAATTTCTCATTGCAGCGCCTCCATGAAATGGCATAATATCATCTTTCTCGTCAGATACCCTATGTAGAAGGAGCGAGTCTCCTGGGACTTCTGCCGTACCAAGGAGAGTCGAAGATGGGCAAGCAGGAAGCTCGAGTAGCTGGTTTGGTTCGGCCCCTTGACTTGAGATTGACTCGTCCATGAAGGTGCTCGCATGTGGTTCTCTTGGGATGCGGGGGGGGGGGGCAAGAGGGAAGCTGTTATGAGTTTCCGAAATGGAAGAACGATCGGCGGTTTCCTATTTTGGCTAACACTGTCCCCATTGGCTTGATCCAACGCGGAGTGATGCACGCCACACACACCTTCAACATTCCCACCACGCAGACTTCAGTTTTGAGGCTAGTCGCGTCTCGAATCTCGAGGACAACTAGATCATAATAGGCATTATACTTTATAGACATATTTACCTGATTCAACTGATTCTTGCCCATGTCTGGCCCGACCAATCATGCGACCCCTGTGCGTAGCACGATGGTGCGGGTCGTAATATCTCCTCTTGATCACCCACTAACTACGCCGTAATAGGACCTTTCGGAAATGATCAAGATTCTGGTTAGCCACGAGTGCCCGGATATTACCCAAATGGTTGACGAAGAAGCATCTTCCACACATCCTCGGGCTTTTGGCGGGTTTGGAGATATATACTACGGAAGGTTACGCGATGCTCAGACTCAGGACGTGGCGATCAAGTGCGCACGGTTCAATACGGACGACGATATCAGTCGTAAAGCTTTGAAGGTATATACGATCTCTCGCCACTCAATTGTTCTAAATTGTATTTCTAGGCTGCTGCTCGAGAGCTATATGCATGGTCAAAGTGCAAACACGATAACGTTGTTGAGCTTATTGGTCTAGCCAAGTTCCGCGAACAGCTCGCCATGATATCACCTTGGATGGACAATGGCGTCTTACCTTTGTATCTGACGCGAAACCCTGGGGCCGATCTTTACCAGTTGGTAGGGTTCTACCGCTGCATCCGGCTTCAATCGACTAACTCATCTGATATAGTGTTTACAAATCGCGGGTGGACTCGCTTATCTTCATAGCGTCCAAATGGTGCGTCCCTATCTTGAGGTCTGATGGATCTCGAGATCCAAGATAACATGAGTGTCTATAATAAGGTGCACGGAGATCTCAAAGGCGTATGTATATTTTGTATCTATTTGCGCAACCTTTACCCCCCACGCTCATCTCAAAATACAGACAAACATACTTGTCTCTCAAGACGGTGTGGCCAAACTTACGGATTTTGGGAACACCAAGCTAAAAGAGGCTTCTCTCCTTTTCACGACCGGATCTACCACCTCAGCAATATCGCTACGATGGGCGGTGAGGTTCTCGTCACGCAAGATAATTAGACAGTAACTGAAATCAACATACAGGCCCCAGAGCTACTTGCAGGCGATACTTCCCACACGACCGAGGCGGACGTGTACGCCTTGGGAATGGTAAGTCATTTGTCGTAATGGTATGCAATCACAATTTAAACGTGGTCCAAATATTCAGACGTTATTGGTAAGTCAAAGTTAGTCTGCCGATATTATAGCTTTTTCTTCACAATCTATTCAGGAAGTGATGACTGGCGCAGTCCCGTTTAGCGGTCTTTCAGAAATGGCGGTGTGTGGTCGGGTAGTGAAGGAGAACGCTCGACCAATGCAACCCCAAGACCATGACAAGCTCAAATCTCCAGGCGGGGATGCAATGTGGAGCCTCTTCACTCAGTGTTGGGACATTGACCCCAAAACACGGCCAAACGCCGCGATCGTACGAGAGAAAGTCAGTTTCCCGTATCCGATAAATAGACCAGATTTCTCACATTCAGTCTAGCTTTGGAATATACAACACGAATATGATGTCGTTCCAGTAACAGGTATGAGACGTTAAATGTGATGGGGATGGAGTCTGATTGCCAGCATTAACTAGATAGATATATTTCCATGGTATCTCCGGAGATACAAGCATCGAACAGGAACGCATTGACGGCCTCGTTTTCAATCCGTACGAGGTTTTTTATGTTGATTGTCCCAAGCTCCCTGACTGAGTTCTTGTATAGCAAACCAAATCGCGTCAAGCGTGGATCAGAACAAACGGATCCCGATAGAACGTCCGATGCTGCCTTCGTCGGCTCGCTACAGGATTGTGAATGTTGCGCATATGTCATCTATGATCCTCTCTGGAGACGTTGTGGCAGCCTCTAGCACAGTCGATGAAGAGGGCACTAGCGGACTAGTAGGCTTCATATTCATTTATAAGAAAACACCTCTGAATATTATCCCGCATAGTGGATCCCCAAACGTCTGGACAGTGGACTCTATCAATTCAAGCCGGTCGGCTCGAAGGGATCCATCGGATCAAATGCGGAAGTTTTGGAGGGAGACACTCTAAAACTAGATCTTACCAGTGGGACTAACCAGAGTGAATGGGACATTGTTTGTGTAGCTAAGAACCAGTTCATGTGAGTCTAAAACCAAGAACCGATTGCCCCACACATTCTAACCAGCAAATGTTTTAGGATATCTCATCCCAATATGCGGTTATGTTGGGGAATCGGTGCTCAAACGGGAGAGAAAGTAGGTTAGACTATGAAAGTCGACTTACAACTCACTGTTCGGAATATAAATCAGGTTAATTTGTGCGCACGGTCACAAGACGTCAGTAATTATTGGAGTTTCGAGCCATTGAAAGCACGGCACGTGAAGCCGGGTCTGTACAAGATCGTCAACGCTTACTACAATCACGCACTTCTTGGATCTAAAGATGGCACCAATCCAACCGCCGTGGTATGTGTCAATTCATTGCATTTGTGAACTGGACCGAATAATTGCATTCAGTGGAGAGTTCTACGTGGTGCCTATACCATTGACCGTATCCAAAACAATGCACATGGCTTTTTTGTGTTCTGCAATACATTTCCTTCTTCCGGCGAGGACATCCTAGGCTCAAACCGGACCGCGACTGAATGGATCATTCAACGCACCCCCCAGAGCGAAACTCAGTTTACGTGAGTTGATGGCCCAAAAGGCGTGACAGAGCTAATAAAAGGTCTTGCAGGATATCTCCAAAGGATGCACCTCACTTGTTTTGGGGGTATCCCGATGCAGAATCTAAGCCAACGGTAGGCTTTGCGACTACACTGGGCGTAACGCTTACTTACGCCTTGACCACTAGCTGCATCTCCGTGAGGGTTCCGAGGATCCAAAAAATCATTGGGAGTTTCAACTCTCGGAGAAAGATACCGTTCGCTAATTGCCGTGTCACGACGAGAAGTAGCCGCATACATAGAATCTTTCAATATGATTTGGGGGTGAGCCTCTTAGATAATGTGCCCTGGCATGTTTGTTTTGCTTCTGCCCACCACAAACGAAAGCCCATCATCAAGTAAAAACATAAGGATTTTGGTTGATTAATCGGGCAATATCAGACCTGTCCCGTTCAGAGGTTCCTGCCTGTCGGCCTAGACTCTTATACTTCTCCCACATGTATCACATTACTTGTGGGTCTTACGGATCTTTCGCAATGTCGCATCCAATAGTATGGATGCCAACGAACAGTCTAGCTGGTGGGTCAAGAGCCGAGGCGCGTGATAGCGTCGTTCATCATTGATCTTCGGTGGACTATATCACACTCGACCTGGGGTTCTTGGATCTCTCTGGCGATGGATCTTCGCCATAGCCAATTGCCACGGGGGCGGCGACAAAGAACCGGATGTAAGGCTATTGCATTTGAATCGAAACTCGCTCGATTGAGATATATGAGGCCATGAGGGGCAAGAGTCAGTCTTTCTAAAGTAACCGTGGAGGGTTGTTTAAAACGATCCACTTCCGCATAGCAATTCCAACGTTCAAGAGCTTATTCTTGAGCTCAAGGTCTCCTTCGATTTCTACGAGATTGTTATTGGTATCACTTTTCTTGGTGACGAGCATGAAGGTCATGGAGCGTTCATCGGAGATGGCTTCGAAGGTGCAATAGCACATCCATGTGTTACGCCTCTGAAAGTAGTGCTACACAGATACTTCATCATCCTGATGTTCGCTGTGGTATAGGCCCAAACCTTTTGCCACTGATATCAGACCAGCACCAGAGATACGATACCCGGCTAAATACGGTGATCTAAGAGGGGAATTTTAAGCTGAGCGCTCCATTGACATATCACAAGTGAGAACAGACATAGTGACAATGTTATAGAACCTAGCAGCTATACAATAGAGGAAGTAATTAGGGATTTGATAGATGAAGATTTTGCACCATGACTATCATTGCTCACCGTGGGGTATTGAAGGGGGATTCAACCGACGGGAGTGATCTTGAGGGCGGCAAAGCGGCACGCACGATGCTCACTGGCACCCGAGACATCACGGTTAGATTAGGTTGAGGAATATGAACCAGGGCTGAGTTGGATTGCGTAAGGAACACTCCACGTACCTGCTGGCTTGTCTTGCAGGTTTGCGCCAGGAGAGCAATATGGCTCTATGGTGTAGTAATTCTAATATGCCGTATGCTCGTCTGAATAGAGTCAGCTAGTAAAATGCGATAGTTTTCCAACGAGGGGAGGGAGACGCACTAGTTGTCGTGGGAGTTTCAATGCGAAATCAGTAATGGTTGCCAAACTAAGGGGGAGTGGGGCGCCTGGTAATTTGATATGGTGGAGAACGCTTACATAACGCGCCCAGAGGCGTTTATTTTACGTCCGCCCACCACCAACGGAGGGCCATTGACAGACCAAACCGAAAAGAACTTGCCGAAAAAATTGAGGGACTGTATTCGCTAGTGCTCTCTCACACTGTGCTGCTCAGCTCGTAGCGTATACTTTTGAACTTCTTTACTTTTCTTGCTCTCCTTGTTCTCCATCGACCCTACCAGTCTCTCGCCATGTCGCATCCGCTAGTATGGATGGCCCAGATTATGTTTTATCCTATCGGAAATACTTCTGCTATATCTCTTACCCAGGACCTTTCACCTGAGCAGGACGCAGACGTATTACTGCTGGGTTGTGGGGATCCCCGTAATATCTTATTCACCCTTCATTCGGATGTGACTTCGCACGGTAAAGACACAAAGCTTTTACTATAGTTAGGGGAATAACACTCTTTGTAGGTCCCAGAAGAATGGATATAACATGCTGCGACTGGGAACCAGCTGTTCTTGGTTCGTACTGCTATAATCTAAATCACTCGTTGCTAATTCTTTCCTTATTAAGCTCGTAACATACTCCTCTTCGCACTCATCGAAGGCGGCGAGTCCATCGAGAGCATCTGGGACGTATTCCATCACCTCAACATCGACACTGTCGCTTCCAACCTCATTACGTCCTATGCGACCCAGCTTGCTCAAGCATCCACTTCGCTTCCTAGTTGGAGGAGCTCCAAATTCAATGTCTTCCTCAAAGTCGTAGACACCCAAACCTTGTCCGTTCTCCATGCCCACTTCACTTCTTATTCCGGCTTCCCCGAAATCTCCTCGACGCGTTTGGCGAAACTTAAACAACAACAGACGGAGCTGGCCAGGCGGTGCGCCTCCCAGAAGATGGTCAGCGTTAGTCGGTCGGCGGGGATCATGTGGCATGAGGCAATGGTCCCGATGTCGAGGCTATTCGAGCGCTACTGGAAGACGGGTACGACGTTCTCGGAGCAGGAAGAGGATAGAGTTAGGAATGCGACGAACCTGAACCCAACGTTCGCGTATTCGCTAGCGGGCGAGAAGTTCAATCCACACTATGGAACGTTTCCTCAAGGCTTTCACTTCGCGCCTGCGTTCACTCATGTTTTGTCGGATTCGAGCTCGGGATCAAGCGCCCTGGATATCGCTAAACAACAGTTCAAAGCCTGGTGTGGTGCCTTTCGCGAGTCGAGGGCGTCGGATCGCATAACCATTCGGTTCTTTGCTGGGGAAGCACTCGCTCTTTGTCGGGCGCTGAACATTCTGGCTCGCACCAACGAAGGCAAACTCGGAATATTCACCGCCCCTTGGCGGGCGTCTCAGATCGACCTGAGCGACTGCGGGTCTCTGCCGAGGTCTTTTGATGTGATCGATACCTCGAACTTGATGGACCACCTGGGAGCTGTCAACATATTGATCGTGACACGACCATTACTCAAACAGGAGCCTGATTCCCAAGCTGTCCTGTATACCGAAACGCTTTTGCCTGCTGGAAACGATGCAACTACGTCTTTCGCGGAACGCCTATGTGCGGACGGTCCCACCATCGCTCTGCTCCTCGGACTGGCTCCTCGTCCTTATCTCACGGCCTTTTCACCTCAATCTAATGCGCACGAGCTCCTCATGCTCAGTGTCTTCAAAGATGTGTCGCAATATCACGAGCGCGTAATCTGGGTCAACCCAACTTCTGGCGATCACAACACATACAACAAACCCCTTCCGCTCTCTTTCAAAGCTGCGGAGCTAGCACAAATTCTGTTCGGCATCTACAAAAACATGTTCAAGGATGAGTCGATGACACCTCAAATGTTCAGCAACCCTACTCGTGCGGACGCGGTCTCCATGTCCGAGGCGCACTATCATCGCGAAACCTTTGCTATTCTGCTTCAAAACGTTCAAAGATGTGTCGAAATTATCGACGGAGATTGGCAACATGCAGTCACTACGTTCCTAGATCTTGCCCTATATGACCGATATACGATCCTTGGCAAGAACCATTACCAAGATCTTTGCCTCCAACTCCACCTCTACGCTGTCCATTCAGTCCTTTCCCTATCCCCCAGCTGGCGTTCGGCCGAACGTCATGGACCATCGGACGAATCCATCTTTGCCGGATGGGACGACGCCCCAGCCGTCGTGTGTCTCGTTATGACCGTCCCGCGCGCGAAGCTAAGTCGGCTCATGCCCGATAAAGCGGGAAGCCCTCGGTTCCAGTGCAACCTCTGGGCTGGAACCTCGTACCACAACGTATTCTCGTCCTTGCACTGCGTCTGGGGAAAACTCGCATCTCATACCAGCGCCTCGAACACGATAATCGAGGAGGACCCTTTGGGCGTACGCGGCAACTCTGATCTTATCGTGTCGTTCTGGACCTCCTCGTATGTGCTCATTCAGGCAGATACGACCGTAGGTTTCGCTCTCAGGTTGAACCCGTTTTCTCTTATGAACTTCCAGTCGGCACTTGGAACGAATCTCGAGCTTTTCACCACGAGTTTGCACGATAGATCCCACATTCGCATTTTACGCGATCGACCCATCAGTGCTTTGGAGGTTCAACGAGTCAATCAACTTTCTGTCGACCGATCCGCTTTGCTTCCTGTGCCAGAGCCGATAACCCGCCAAGCAGATGTGAAAACCGAGGGCGGAAAATGTTCAATAGTGTCTCTAACGGCGAGGTTGGAGATTTATTCACCCGACGAACAAATAGCTCTGCTTAACGGCGCCGAGGTTTCCGCAAAACACGTCTCGCCATGTACGATGGAGGTATCAATCGGCGCGTCGAGCCACATGGTGTCGTATCCCTATCCTATTCTTGGTTCGAGCAATCGTTTGCGTGTCGCACGGAAGTCACATTATATTGAGGTAAGAGCATGATTTTCCAGATGGTCGGGTACAACCTAATACTTCCATTCCTTGTAGGTCATAGTCCCTGTCGCTAAACCGATCGGTACAGGCGGATACGCACTCAACCCATTTTCCGTCATCAAAAACAGCGCATATAGCCCCTGGAGCTTCCACCACGTCCACTTGGATCGCATGCCGATGCTAGATATCGGAGGCGATATGAGATTTGACTGGCTTCGCGCCCATTGCGTCTTCCAACTCTCCGACCGTGAGCGGGCAGTGACGGAATCGTCCAAAAACAAGCCCGAGAACGTCCTAACCAATTTGAAGGAGAGCACGTATTCCATGTTCACGCACTACGCCGGCATTTCTGGTGGCCCAACTCGAGTTTTCCATTTGAACGAACCTACGAAGGGAGTTGGCGTTTACATGGTTGTGATGGTGGGCGGGATCCGGCTGGACCTGGCCTCGTCGACGGTGGTTCTCGACGCGGCTGTTGTTCCGCTGTCGATGGGGAAGATGCCTCTGCTGTTGCCCGGAATCAAGACACTCCATACCCAAAGCCAGAGGAACGAGCAGGTTACCATGAAAGGCGAAGAATCGATCGCGTGGAAGAAGCTGCTTCCCGCATTCGTCGAGCGATGCCGCACCTGGACGCATACACCTAACTGCGAATACGAAGCACAAGATCAAATCCCTCTCTCGCTCGAACTTGCCCAGAGTCCCATTTGTAGCTGCGGCCAAGGAATCGGTTTCGAGGCGGCACAGTGGGATGTTCCGTCGTGGAAGGGATTGCTTCCATATGCGACTCGTGCTGCCATCTCTCCACTATTCTCCGTTTCCTATCTCGAGAGTGTCGCTGGGCGCTTGCGCGATGGTAGTCTTGCGGCTGGTCCCGACACGTCGAGCACGCAGACCCCGAATGCTCACTCTGAGGTCGCCTGCTGGTCGTGCGGTGGCCCTGGCCTGCCCAAATTGTTATCGTGTGGCAAATGCAAGAAAGCTCGATATTGCTCGTCGGCTTGTCAGGTGAAGGACTGGAAAGGAGGGCACAAGAGAGTTTGCAAAGCGGCCCAATAGTTGCCCGAGAATGTACAGAACACACGCATATAATATAATGTAATGGCGTGTTTTGCAAACTTGCCTTTGTTATTCCCTTTGACACAGTAACACTACTTGCGTTGATGTATGCACTAGTTAGCAAGCCAGCGGACTTCAGAAGGCACATTGCCGGGTTGAACCAATCTAAATCCATCAATGCATGAAATGCAAGAGACAACCAGTTTTATTCAAATACCGAGGTAAGATTCGGATTATAATACAGTGTCAACGTTCACAAGGCACCCTTATCAGAAGTCTTATTGAGGTTGAAGCGATTAGTGCCCGTTAGGGAGTAGAGGGGAAGGCAAATTCATTTCTAAAGCAGCTCGTTCCAATGTAAATATGTACCACAGCGACTTAAATGAGGGACATATATAATACCAACACGGAAACACAATTTCATCCACACAGGACATCAAAGCATGCTTAAATAACGAGATATCGTCCGGTAACTCAAATCCTGATACAATAGCGCGGCACGCGCATGGCAAATTCACACTGGTTCACTCGAAACAACCGAAGGTCCGTTGCCTGGTTGCTGATGCGGCCGAAGGTTGCGCGTCTAGCGAATGATGCGGTCGTCCGGTATGGCCCAAGGGCCCTCCAATTCTGCCATGTCTATAATAAAGCAACAATAAATTCCCCATTCATTGCATGTAGGGGAAAAGAATCGCTCACTAATTGCTCGCCAGAGCAAATCCCTCAAGTTCCTAGTCCCTCCTACACCACATTCCGGGAGGTACTTCAACCCGTCCTCAGTTATGAAAAATCCACGAAGTTTACAACGATCTCACTACCCCCGTCCCCCTGTATCGTCTCCCGACCCCACCGAATGATGTGTTCGCCCCAGAACCGTACTACATATCCGACCTCCGACTCCCATCAGTGTCTCAAAGGGCTCGTGGATCGTATCGTTTGCGTAAGGAAAAGCAGAGAGCCAAAAATGTTACCGTCCAGCAGTCGTTGTAGTAGCGTATGCACGGCGACATGGGGGCTTTGATTATCATAGATGACTAGGAGCACACCTTTCACTTCCTCTGTGATCGAATGCGCAATTCAACCTTT